>CAJNDT010000006.1:95000-190000 GCA_905221615.1 Symbiodinium sp. CCMP2592
GGCCGCGAAGCGGAAGGCGGTACGTCATGAGCCTGCTAGATGATCGACCGGAAAGCTGGCAACTACCGCACCCCACCCGACGTGATGGAGTCATAGGTGCGAAGGGCACGCAGCGCAAGGGGGCCAGGGTGAATACTGGTTCGGAGGACCCACTCATGGTTGATGAGTCCGCGGCTGACTTGAACAAGACTTTTCCTGCCGCGTATCGTCAAGCGGAACGGTGGCTCCTCATGCAACGGCATATAAATTCTCAACCTGAAAGCTGGCAACCGCGCGATGGTGCGCATGGGGGCGAAGGACACTTTGCTCAAGAGGGCCAGGCTAAACATTGGTTTGGAGGACACTCTCGCAACTACACGGTAGAGGAGTTTGAGGCTGGCTTCACGGAGACGCTTGCCTTGCAGCAATGCGTCACCATGCAGAACAGAGGCTCGCCAGGCGAAGGCATCTGTATCATCAAACTTGAAGCCGGCAACCGCTGCACCTCACTTGAAATGATGGCGCTCATGGACACGAAACCGAAGGACACACTGTCCAGGGTGACCATTAGTTTGGAGGGCACGCTCGCATACTACATGTTAAACGAGTTTGCGGCTGGCCTGAGGTGGAAAGCTGCCAATTACAGCCTTCACCCGTCATGATTCGTCTACGGGCCTGGAGGCATGCGGCTGGCTTCCATTGGAAAGCTGGCAATTGCTGCAAGTCTTACCGAGGGGTTATGCACTGACGACTGGTCTTCGATCTGTGGCGGTGCCTCCGATTTCCTGACTTAGCAGTTCTGGGAAAGTGAGTGATGCAAGTGTCACTAAGTAGCACTGCCGTTTTTTATCGCAGTTGCTCCGATGTCCCGATATCACCTCAATGAGGGTGTTTTGACATCCTGGGTATATGGTTACTTTGCGGGGATAGCCTCATCTGATACCCGTGAGGAAGATCCCGCTTCTTAGGTCCGAAATCAGGATCGTTACTTGGGTTGCCAAGTATGGAATACCACGCATCCTTTACAACTCGCATGCGGTGTCCAGAGTCTTGAAGTTCATTTTGTTGAAGGGCTGGGACAGCTTTTCCGACTGCTGGTTACATCCCACCCCTATTGGTGAGCGCATACTACGTCTGTAGATTTCTGCGCCACCTGTTCTTTGAATTCAGTACAGTGCAATAGGCGCGACCTACGGTCTCCAAGCCTGCGGAATGAAATGTACGTGTATGGATGCACGTGTATGTATGCGTGTGTAAGTATGTATGTATGTACGTACATACGTATGTATATGTGTGTGTGCACATGTATCTGCATGTGCAAGTGCATGTGTATGCGTATGTGTACGTGAATGTACAAGTATATACAGTATACTATGCTCCGTGTGCGTATATGAGTATAATATAGGTAAGCTGGCAGGAGTGCTTGCGTGGGAGATGCGTCGCTGATACTCAGAATGCACACCGAGCTCGGACAAGAAGCAGGTCAAAACAAACGAAATGACTCAGGTAATCATCTAGGTACCTGAACCTACAAATAGGTTGGTCTGGGGTGCAGGCCAACACCAGGCTCGGCTCAACAGAACAGAAGTCTTGATCCCAGAAATGCTGCACAAGATTGCCTGAAGCGACCGAATCGGATGCATTGGCGGAGACATTCCGAGGATTTAGATGTGCCACAGCTTGCACCATCCAAGTATATCATTGGAGCCCTAATCTGTTCGCCTCGTGAGTCCTGATCTCTCTTCCTGACGTTCGATAGACAGCTTCCTTTTTCTCTTCGTGCTAAAGTCTTAATCGATAGATGCTCTTTGGAGCTGTGTACATGGAGATCCGATGCCAATGTCTACTATTCTTCGGACCCACCCGCGTCTGCCGAGGTTTGACTCGCACAGCGAGCAAATGACGGCATTCAGCAACTTACTAATTACCAATTATTGGGGTTCCTCTATTCTGATTATGGGATAATGGGCGTCTCTGGCATCGGATGCTCTGCGCAGTCAGAGAGTCACTGCGCGCGTGGCTTCGCCGCGGTCGCCAACCCTGGCTGCTTTGGCCTGCCACGGGGGTCAGCAGGACATGCTTGCGTCGCCCAGCATGCATTCTCGTTTTGGAAGACCCAGATAGCAGAAAGTCTGCTGCGGAAGGCCGAAGAAGCACTGCAAGATCCCTGCTTGATCGCCGGTAACCCTAAGTCCCAAACTCCCGATCCCCAGTGGACTCTCCCCAAGCTGCAGCTGTGGCACCGGTGGCGTCTTCAAGGCGGCGATTGTAGCATGCTGTGGATGAGAGGGCTCAATGTCAGCAAACAGACCTGGACTCAACCGTTTAAGACTCAGACATCTTTCCAAACGCCGCATGAACTGCGGCAGCCGTGCTCGGAGCAAGCATGGAGATTCAGCGCAGGCCTGGCGTTTTCCAGAAGGCTCCCCCGGCTGGTGCTTTTTGTCTTGCCTCTCGCCAAAGCATCTGGCGAGCCAACTCAAAGGGCCAACTTGAAGTGAAGTGCCCTAAACCCTTGCATTTCGGTGGGCGCCTTTTGCGAAGAGTGGCTCGCCTCGCCTTGGAACATCTCCGCGCAGGTTGCAGGACGATCACACCATTCGAAGTCCACGTGAGCTTTCGCCGTGATCTGCCAGGACGCGTCGGCAAAGGGCGAGTGTGGGACGCAGTGCAGCGATGAACCTGGGAAGATCTGCCGCGAGAAAGGCGCAGTTCGAGTCTAAGAAAGCAGGACTGCGTCGAGGCACGCCGGCCATGGCTTTCGGTCGTCCTGCACTCGGAATTGAAAGTAGCGAGTTAAGGATGCGCATCTGTTTGCTTCGGTGCCGCATCTGTTCCACGCTGCATGGAATAGTCTCGTTCCTTCCTTCCGTTGGGTCAAGGTCCGGGTGAGTCGGACCCGTGCCGAGGCACCCTTCCCTGTCTGGTTAGGGAGCCCCCTCCGTCTCTCCTTCTCTCTCGATCCCTGCGGCCCTGGGTGGGCAAAGACACCCGCCCGGCACGCAGACGCAGAGTGGAGTCCTATCGCATTTCTCTTCAAAGGCTGCAGGACGGAACTCAGCACTCCCTCCCCTTTTCCTCTCAGCCCAATTTCCGCAGGTCTACCCTGCCGTGGGCATTGCTCTCTCCTCGTTGCAACAGGGGGCTGTCGAGATTGTGCTCCCCAGATGTCCTCGATCAGCTGCTTCCGCAGTGTCTGCCATTTCTGCCTCGAAGCCGACTCCGAAGTCGTCAATTGGCTACCAGGCGGTGAGCGAAGCAGGACTGCCTCCAGCCGGCTTAGACGTGGGTAGGGAGTTCAACAGTCGAGCACTCTGAGGAGCTGAAACTCGCAGCAATAGTCCGTCATCTGCAGTCTTCGTCGAGCAGGCATTGACACTACGAGAAATGGAGATGAGTGCTTTCAGTGTAGCTTGCAGCACGCCTACCACTCGCTGCACCGAAGCTTCCAGCAAGGCCTCCCCCGCCCAAACTGCTCGCTGCAGCCATTCGCCTTGTCGCAACTTAAAAGGGGCCAGCGAGCAAAGGCACGTTTCTGGACAAGTCGCACTTCTGAGTGACGTTTCGCATGGAAAAGTTAAAAGCAGGCAAGTCCAGATGAACACTTACTGACACGCACCAGCCACCCAAAACCCTGAGCCCAAAGCCCTAAGCCCAAACCCCTTAAACGCAGCGCACGGCCCGCCCACCGACTATGCCATACAAGATCGGATTCCAGCTGGATTGTCTGGGGGCCTCGCATTCGACACGACCTTCTGGCAAGATACTGTCGCCTCCAGGCCTACACACTGTAATAAAATGATAACTTCGCCCCTTATATTAAAATTTAAATTTTGTTAAACCCGTGTCTAGCCTCCGCCGTCCACGGAATCGCCGTCGAGCACCCGCGACAGCGCCTCCAGTGCCTCCCCAGCCTCCCCGCCTCAGGTGAGAAGCGCAAGGCTCCAGCTTTATACTGTTAGTGTCAAGCGAAGATTTGTGTGTGTCTATATGGTTGTATAGGGTGCTACAAGCTTTTACAGGGTTAAAAGCTGTCAATGCACAGCGCATGCACAAGCGTTTACAACCAAGGTGACAGCTCAGGCCTGGCTTAATGCTGAATGGCGATGCTCAGGTGGACTGCTAGTCGTTCTGCATTGTATCCTGCAGCTCGTTTGGATTAGGGCGTTATGTCACTTCCCAGAGGAGTGATGTTGCCTGAGGACCCGACACTGACAAGATGCAGCACATGCTTCCCGCCGGACTGCTCGACTCCATAGAAAGCCTCCTCTCGGAGCTTCTGCAAAGGCCTGTGAGCGGTGCATCTTCTTCGGTCAGGAACAAACCCGACCTCCTGCTGTGGTGCTAACAACTGAGAACATCGAGAAGCGCTTCTTCTTCTCAAGGGGTCTAGGTATCCAAACTCGTTTCATCGTGTTAAGGAGGGGAGCTTGGTCCTGTATTGGGGCAGCTGCTGTCCCCCGAATCGAACATTCAACCGCAGAGCATATGAGAAACCATAGCCCAACCCTTCCCAGCTCCCAAGAAACCTAATAACCTCCACCCTGCACCTCCAGGTAGCTCGGCGCCGGGCCCAGGACACCCCAAGCCTCACCGCAGCACGCAGAGCTCTGCAAATCTCTGCAAGGCTCCAAATCTCTGGCTTTGTCCTACGATGCGATGCGCCTTCGCATAGGCCTCCCGCAGGGGACTTGGCCCTTTGTTGCTGGGCACCTCGACCAGGAAGTCATCCCAGCGTTGAGCGGCTTCAGCCTGAACTTTTGGTGGGTCGCGGCTTTGGTCTCTAGTAACTAGTATGTTAGCGAACGAACGACCGACCGAACAAGCGAACAAGTGAGTGAGTGGGTGAAGTGGCAGTGGAAGTGAGTGAGAGTGAGAGTGAGCGAGAGCGAGAGAACAAGTGAGTGACTGACTGAGGGAGGCAGTGAGAAGGAGTGAGTGAGAGAGCGAGGGAGTGAGCGAGCGAACGAACGAACGAAGGGCACACCTCTGCGTGGGTTTTGAAGGGCGACCTAATTTCCTTGCCTTATTAACTCTGATTGGTCGACGATGCTTTTGCTTATGAAAACTCAGATATGATTTGTCTCTCGTCTCTCGGGCTGAAATGGCTTTCTGCTTCGCTTGCAGGTGGAAGCCTGGATTCACCAAGCAACCCTCCACTGAGATTTGGGAAAGGCTTCTGAAGCCCTCGGAGCCTGGCCACGAACGCAGAGGGCCAGCAAAATGCGGATGGTGGCGGCGGCCAAATGATGTCCTTCCGAGGGAAGGGCCTTGGCAGACAAGGCTGTGAGGCCAACTTGAACAAGCAGTGCCCGCAAAAATCCCTCTAAGTTTTTTCCTTCCAGCAGACCCGTAATCGCAGCCCTGGCTGGACCCTCCTCATTCAGTGGATTTGGCAAACGGTTGCAATGATTGTTCCTTTGTAAGTCCGGGCACCGATTCCAGTTGCAGGCGTTTGGCAATCGCGCCCGACACGTCGGATCGGGAATTGTGCGGAACATCGCGTTGGATCTCCAGGCTGGCGATGCTCAGCGGGTCCTGAGGGAGCTGTCAAGTAGCTTGTAAATGAAAAACCATACCAGCCGGGCCAAGATCGCAAACGACAACGACGAAAGCTTAGTTGGACTCGTGGCACGGGACTGAGGTACCCGTTCGCAACCGGCAATACGACTACGGAAAATGCTGAACCTGCTGGAGCTCCTCTCGAGATGACTCGTAGCAAAGCTCCAAAGGAAGGCAGTGCCGCCATCTTAGCTATAGAAGCGAGTCGATGCGTTTAGCAATGCTGTGTATCTGAGGCTGTCGTACAAAGCTGGGCCCGACTACATGAATTACGTAACACGACACGCTCGTCAGCGGCCGAAGGGCAGTTCAAGAGTGCGGAAGGCGCGGCCTTGAAGGCACCTGCAAGATCATTTCTAACAAATCGAGCTACCGATGTGTTGCCGGCAAGAAGAGGAGGCGGGCATAGCAGCAGCCATGAGAGCCACCGGAGACCACCAGGAGACCACCAGGACCAAAATCCTGCTCCCCATGTACTGGCCGGATTCAGCGTTCGGCCTTGTCTGGGTGAGTTTCGAGACGTTCCGACTTGCGACAATGCTTCTCTTGTGAATTGCGCCAAACTCTTTACTCTCAATGTCTAAGAACCGATAGAGTGCCACAACATTTGGTGAAAACGAGACGAAGACTGGAGCGGACACTCGTGGAACACAACAAATGACGACGTCGATGATTTGTGATTGACAATATCTTCGTAGCGTAATGTAGGACGTACGACCTTGGAATGCAACGAAGGTCCTGGGTTTGCGCCGTTAGGTCCATGAGTGAAGTGAACCACAGAAACCATAATGTAGTAAGATGTAGTAGGATAGCAAAAAACTGCGGTATCAGGCCTCGCCACCTGCATCCGTACACGGGCCACCCCTGCAAAAGCAGTATCGCCCTCTGCCCGACATTTAAAGTCCCTGCTGCTCTGCATGGGCTCAATCCAGGCTCAAGGATCCAGACCCATATGCTTTCTGCAACATGGATGGCTATGAACGTGTAGGGGGGCCATAAGAATGGTTGCTATGGTTGCCTACTCCGCAGGCAACTTCTTTCCTGCTGCGGGCCCTAACTTTTGTGTCCTCGCTGTCTCGCCGTCACGCAGCTGCAACCCTGAACCCGAAGCTGCGCAGGTGCGACATGGTGCGACCTGTGTCGGCTTGCCACGCGGCCCTGCTGCTTTTGAAGAACTCATGGAGTGGCCTGCAAATCAAGGCTTAGACTTAGCTGGCTGAAGGAAGTCATGGGCAGGGGCAGGGGCTCGGCACTTTTGGAGATTTCTTGCTCACATACTTGCTTTCTAAGACTGCTGCAGCGCCTGAAGAGCGAACTGCGAAGCGCACTTCCCTTCTGCAACTTCAAGGCCCATCGGCACAGCGTCAGCGCACACTCCACGCCTGAGCTCAAAGCTGGACCGCAATGGGTTTCTTATGGTCTAGCAGCTTTCGAAGTAGACGAGCTTGCCTGAGGGCAGTGCAGGTAATCTCATGCCAGCCCTCATCCTTCAAAGGGATCGACAAGGCCTCACACACACACAGAAGAGCTCTCGAGTCACAGCAGTCAGGCAGATGTCAGTGGCATCTTCATGGAGGTGGGCATCACGACATCGCCTGCAAGAGAGTTGACATTGCTGCGCCAGTTGGGAGCTGGCCAGCTTCCAGCATATCTCCGATTGCCTGCGACTCTGAGACACGTCTGTCTGCTCAGTAGTGCTCCGAAACTCGTGTGAAAGCAGCCCTGCCTTGGCTGCATCTGCCTCGGCAGCCGGGGCCGAGGAGTTTCGCAGCATGCCTGACTTCTGATATTTGACCAGGAAGGTTTTAACGGTGTCTGCTGGGTCTGATGTCTGCCCGCACTTAGTCACACTGCCTTCCCAGAAGTCCAACGGCTGGGCGATCTCAAGCCGCACGAGGGGCCACTGCATCCTCTGGGGCCCCACGACCAAGAAAGCAAGGCCGGGAGGCAGCTCAGCCTCCTTCGCCGGGACAAGGCGATCGATCTCTACACGGAAGAAGTGAAGAGCTCGCATGTCAACGTGCATGTCTTTCCTTCAGTCAACCTGTCTGCCTGTGTATGTCTCCTGCTGTCTCCGTCTGTCTCTGCACGTCAACTTGTTCTATGATTGGGTAATCGAGGTCAAAGCTGTGCGGATAGTCCTGGCGCCCCAGCGCCGGTTGGTCCACGCCGGGCGGCAGCAGGGAGGTTGTGCGAACTGCAAGCATGGAGGCGCAAGGGTGGGAAACGGGCCTACATGGCAACATGTCGTGGTGCCATGAGACGCAGATGAGGCCTGCCGAGGCCCCTCCGCGCCTTCATCCGCACTGGTCAGCTCGATCTCGACCCGTCCGGGAGTTTGGGAGCCCTTTCCATAGATATCCAGCACCAGCGTTCCCGTCCAGTACTTGAAGGGCACCTCAGATGAAGAACTGTTGATCTCCTCCATGCCATGCCGGCGGGATGAGGGAACCGCAGGCTGAGTTTTCAGCAAGGGGCCTTCTGAGCCTCCCGTGGGTCGACGCTGGTCACCTAGAGCAAACGCGGAAGGCATCGCCCCCTTTGCGAGCCAGCGGCTGGAAATCAAGGACAATGTCGCCACACTCTACGACAGGCGCCGTTCAGCAGTATGCAAGATGTTCAGCAGCTAGTTTCAACTCTGTCAACTGCCACCAAAGAGTCACGAAGGGAGCAGTTTGGATCAGAACAGCTACCAGCTATATCACGATGGTTCCGCCCACCTGGGCCGCAGCAGCTGTAGAAGCATGGCCAAGATAGCCAAAGCCCACTCCCGTCTTGCCGGCCCGTCTCGTGAGGTGGCCTTCCAGGCAAAGGAAGACTTGCAAAGATGCTCACAGGACAGACGCTGGCGCAGCCCTTGCATGCTACTGCGGCAGTCGAAAGCACAGTCTACAGCGTTCATTTGTCTGAGGCCCTAGCTGAGCGCCGGTGGCTTCTGGAGCGGTGTTGGCTCCAGAGGTAGCTGTGATGCTGACAGCTCCAGCCGATGGAGTGCCTAAGCGTTTCAGGGTAAAGGTTAGGATGTGGTTTTGCGCCGGCAACGGAAGCAGATTCAGCAAAAGACGGGAGCACCTGGTTGTAGAACCAGCCCACACGGACGACAGGACAGCCCAGCCCGTAGATCCACTGCGAAGTGAAGTCCTGCGGCAGATTGCCAGGCCGATGGTACAAACACATGAAGCTTCACAGGTGGACGCAAGAACGGTCTGAGCTGGAGTTGATACTCTGGAGCTGACGGCCGACCCATTGGCTCGAAGCGTTCTATTCAACCCAAGGTCTGCAGACTGCAGCCCAGATCCTCACAGTGAGGGGAGAACAAAACCTGACGTCCTGATTCACGCTCCCAACCAGCTCGAGGAATTGCGTGGTGGTCAGGCATCGCATGGCTGCTTTCTCCCAGATGGCAGCCAGCCTGCTGTGGAAGTTGCCCCAGTCCAGCCTCCTTCGACAAGGCACGAGGCGGGGGATCTCAGCTCTCTTGGCTCGAGCCCCGTCCGTGCCTGCACAACTCGTGGCATACCAAGTAGGCCTTCAGCTCCCGCACGGGTCCCAGAAGTTGCGCGAAGCTACCTTCGGACGATGAGGACATCGGAAGCAAGAAAAGCCAAAGAAAAGCCTGGGGCCTGGGGAGAAGGGGGGCTGGTCTTTGACGGCGGCAGCCAGCGGCTGCTCGTCTCGACCGGCTTCCACTTGGGCGTGCCAGAGCTGACCTCACGAGCAATCCGAGAAACCTCGACAAGGCACTTTCGGTGCTTGCTTTGGGGCGGCCTTCTTCCCGGAGTTTCGCAGCAATCTCCTCAGGCAAGGCAGCTCTCATCAGCAAAACTTCACGATGGGGCGCCTCATCTGCATCGAAGTTTCGGCTTCTGCCAAGCCGCTGGGCCATGTGTGGATCAGGGAGCTGTCTGACAAGAGCCGGCACAAGCCATGAAAAAGCCAGGCATGCTCGTCCGAATCCAGTCGCACGGAGACTCCGAACCTTGAGGAAAGAGCGCTGCACCGAAGCAACCCCAGGCAGACAGAGGCACACCGTCACACTCACAGTGACTCGGCATAGGCCTCGGGCCAAGCAGTGGCGAAGGCATACGCCTGCACTGGTCTCAGCACCGCGGAGCACAGCGTTGGGCATGAACCTGACGACTGTCGAGCAAGACTCTGTGACTTGTACGATACAACACATCATGCTGGTGGAAGGACACATAGGCGCCTAAGTACCCTGACCCTTGCTTGCAAGGACGAGACGGCCAATTTCGTTTGGATGAGGATGACTGACAAGAGCATGTGCAGTGATCTGAGCCCCTTTAGGCCCGAGTCATACGGACACTCAAGAGATGGTGCTTCCAATGCACTCAAGGCGACTGGCTAAGAGCGACAAGTCGAAGAAGTGGATGCCACCGTGGATATCGAAACAGGGCAGGCTCGAGCCCTTGGATCGGGACAAGCAGTCGGCGAAGAGTGAAAATGCTGGGAACTGTGTTCTTGCATTCCCTTGGGTTCCGTCATCTCAAGGGATCCCTTACCAGGATGTCTGGGCTGGGTTTGGGGATCTGGGAGTCTTTGCCATCAAAAATAGAAAAAGATTGGTTGCTACCCCCTAAACCCTAAACCCGCAGTGTGCCGAGAGGCAAAAGGCCTAGCATCCCAGCTGGCCGCAGCTTTGCCCAGAGACTTTGCATCTGCAAGTCTCGGGGCTGCTGCAGGTCGCAGATGCGGCAAGGGCAGAAATAGCGAGGTGCCTTAGCCATACTATATGGAATAAGAATATACAGTTAGATAGTATAATATATCAAAAATGTATTTAATATAATGTAATATATAACTTACAATCATTAGCACCAGAATCAGTAAACCAACTATCTGACCAACTATCTGTGTGAGCATCCTCCGAAGCCTCGACGGTTTCAGAAAGCAAGTGCTAAGAGGAGTACCGATGCTTAGGCGAAGCTCGAGGAATCAGCAAAGGGAGAGCGAGTTTTCATGTGCGAGACGGTTTGAGGCCGGAGAGGGTTTTATCCCATCTGCGACCTCCGGGGCGGTGTGGATCCAGGAATCTATCAACAAACTCCTCGATTCTCTCATCCGGGCGGTCTTGCACAGAGCTGTTTGTGCCTCGGTACAAGCAGCCAGCGGCAAAGCGCGACCCAGCCTCGGAAAACATAAATCGGATTAAACGCACGTTCCGCAAAAACAACTGGAGTGCCTGTTGGCAGCCTCTACGGTGGTGCTCCTCTACGATGCCCTTTCCAGGACACTAGATAGGCGTGGCGCGATTCTCCTTTCTTCGGCAGAGTGTTGGCAAAGCTTTGGGGTTCTGCAGCGCACTCATCTTTAGCATCTATCAGGACCTCGCCCCTAGCAGAGACCCCTGATTGAGCCGAGCCAGCACTTCGACCAGTTTAAGTACTTTGTAAAAGTAAGTACAGCACTGTTACAGCACAAGATGCTGCAAAAGAGTTGCCGGCCAGTAGTTTTTTACACGTGCATACTCAAGCAAATTGCCAGGAATCCTGAAATTCAGCACATTAGAAGCCAAAGCACGCTTCCTCCACGCCTCGCAGTGCAGCGCCTGCGCCACGTGCTGCTTGTGGAAGCAAAGCCTCTTGCGCGAATAGTTGGAACCCTTTAGAGATCCCAGAAGGGAAAAGGAACGCTGTTGTGATCGGGGTCGTCATGACCGCACGGGTGCCAAAAGCTTCTCGTTCGTATTTTTTGCCGATGCCAGAAACTGGGGGGGTCATACCGTGAAGAGGATGCCGAAACTTGACAGATTTAGTCCAGGAGATTTTGGATTTTAGAGAGGATGTTGACGCACCCATCAAGGGTGGCCGACTCTCGGAGGCAGCTGACTCACCCCCAGCTGTTACCACCGCAGCATCTGCAACAGCAGGAGCAGGCCGAGGAGGAGGAGGAGGAGTAAGAGTAGAGGAGCACGGCAGAACAAGTTAGCAACTACCAGTTATCCATCATGTCCGTCCCCTGAAGCCCTCAACCCCAAGAAACCGCATCTACTTCCCTCGCTCCTGGAAGCCGAGAGGTGCCATGAGACGGCCTCGTGGGGGGAAGTTCTTCGAGGTTGCTACTACTATCATTAATATTATTGTCAATAGTTGATAATTATCAAGATACTTATCAATATTATTACTACTACTACTTCTTCTACTACTTGCTTCTCTTCGAGGTGGGTTTTACAATATAGGCTCTTCCATGAGTGAGGGCAGGATTCAAGCCCAAAGATGCACGCAAAAGACCACCGTCGCAAACCTTACTGCAAGGCCACTCTGTCCTCGAAGCACGAAGCCCCAAACTGCAATCCGGCCTTTGTCATAGACCTCCTCGGCAAGGGGCCCGACAATGAGTGGAACGTCATGCGGAGCCAAAGGACAGGCCTCGCGGTACCTTGCTTGCACTGGAAAGAACGTACAGTAGGCCCTTCTGTCTCTGACGCAGTGCAGAAAGCTCCTGAACATGTTGCAGGCCAAGTGGCTTGAAGCAGGTCAGATCGTCCGTGGAAGCTAAGGATTCAACCTCAGAGAGAACTGCGCACTGAAACAGAAACGGAAGCAGACCGCAGGTCTCTAACTATAGTCTGTAGATGTGGTCTCTTTCGGAGTGGGCACAGGAAGAGCGTGATTCCTTGTTTGTTACGGGTCTGTTGTCTGCCTTGTGTCCTTCCCAGGTCGGCAGCACTTAGACTTAGACCTCGCTCCCCGTGACAGGCTTTCCACAGCCGCTGCGAAACCTTGCAGCGCTCCGCTTCACGGGCTGTGACACTGGCTGCCCCTTGGGGGTGCCCGGAAGATGTCCGCGCGGCCGACCAGCTCGTTATAAGGTCGTTGCAGTGGCTCGAAAGTCGAGAATCTGCATCTTTGGCAATGTTTCCGTCCCCGCCATCGCATCGCCGCATCGTGATCCACAAGAAGCGTTGTAATTACCCTGATCCACAAGACACGCGGTAAAACTGTGCCAAACAGCCTGCTCAGCCAAAGCGTTCATGGTAGAAATAGAAGCGCTGCATGTAGCCGCTGCTTTCGTTGTGCTTGTTGCAGGCGACACACGCTGTTTGGATTCCTTCCTTGAGTGAGTCGTTGCCACAACAGTACACGAAAACATGCTCCCGAAGGTCCGCATGACCAATGGCTAGAAGCTCTGCTACGAAGTCTGGCCTGCCTATCACAATTACCAAGGGCGTGTCCGACTCTAGCGTGCTGCCTGAGACCACAGCATGCAGGGGCTTGGGATAGTGGCAGAAAGTGGGCACAGTCTCGCTGCTTCTTGCTGCAAGGCGCCGCACCCAATCGTTCCAAATGTCACGACTTGCCAGGTCAAAAAGGCAGCCCAGGCCTCTACCATCCCAACGCGGTGTGGCGTGGAGGTGGCACTTCGTGTTGCCACCTTGAGTCTCCAGCTGGGCAAAGAGGTCCTTGAAGAGGAGGAAATCAGTTGCCCAGGCCGACATCCAAAAGACATGTGCATGCTGACGCTCCTGTGAAATATGTGAACCGGCAAGGCTGCCCAGGAAGGATAAGAATGGGGTCACTCCAACGCCGGCGCCGATCCCCACGACTGTGGAGTGCAAAGGCATGCTGACAGTGGGAGCATAGAACGGGCCGTCGATGTTCACTCGCGGGAAGGCATGACCAGCACAGCCATCGGTGCAGGCATCATTCAACTTCTGGGTCCAGCGGCCGACGCTCATTATGCAGAAGGTGATCAGCTGGCCTCCCCTCTCATCATCCTTGCTATTGCTGATGGTGAAAGGGTGCCATTCGAATCGGGAAATGCTCGGAATATTGATGTAGGCATATTCGCCAACGTTGCATCTGCGGTAGCCAGAGCTAAGCTGTACTTCGATGCGGACGAGCTTGCCATTCAGGGACTTCTCAGCAGTCAGCAGTGTGGAGGGGCAAAACCACGCGAGGTAGGCACGGCGGCTGCGAGTCCATGCGTATGCAACAATGGGAATCCCAGCAACCAGAATCACCAGCGGAAAGCCAAGGCCCACCCAGCCGTTTGCACCATGGAGCACCAATAATATTACCCACGCAGGCACCAGGAAGTGGTGGAGTTGGTAAAAGAGGCGGAAACGTGCATGCCTTACTTTGGCGCTGGAAGCCCATCCCAAGAGGCAGATCACGATCAGCAGCAGGTAGCCTGTAATTCCTGGTGTGGAAAAAACACCATCGAAGTAGCCAATGTCTGCATTTGCCGGCAGTGGGCAAGCCGGATATTGGAAGCTCTTCAAAAAAAGCCCTGCCTTGCCAAGGTAACCGGCAGGTAGCTCACTGGGATCTCGCGCGCAGACCAAAGCTTTGTTTAGCTCTTCAGCGGTGCTTCTCTCAAGCGCAGTGAAGGTTCCAATATGATGCGCGAGTGTGTGCACAAAGCTATCTAACAGAACCTGCCAGGAGCTGAAAATGTGGAGCTCCCTTTGGCAGTTGATGAGCTGCATGAGGAGCTGCGACCTCTGCACACATGGCCGCCGCGCCAAGAGAGACAAGAAGTCTCGGGACATGGTGAGGAAGAGGATCCCCGTCCAGAAGCATGCGCCGTAGGCAAAGCCACGCGCGAGAGGGACGGGCAAGCCGATGAGGTGCCAAGTCTTGGGCGTGGTGTAGTAAAACTCGTAGGTCGCAAAGATCACCATCTGGAAGGTAACGAAACACCAAAGTGCATACTTGAACTGCGCCAACCGAGAAGCAGCCACGTCTTGCAGTATCAGATTTTCCTTCTTGGATTCTGCCTTCGACGTCTTCATGATGTCAGTAGACACTTCCGCATCGGTCGTTACCTGTTTGAAAGCAAGCGAGGTAGAATCACAAAGACTGCGTGTTGAGCTCTTGGAGCCTCTGGAGCCAGTGCTGGTTTTGCTGCTCCGGCGCCGGGTCACTGCCTGGCCGCCCGACGCTTCGCACAGCTCGGGCTCCTCCGTGTCGAGGCACTGCTTCTGAACTGTGCTCTGCGGATGCTGAAGCCGTGTTTTCAGCACCTCGCAACAGGAAGCAATCAGCTCCTCGTCAGCCCAGAAGTTCAACTTCGCCGCTGAGGCCTGCATCACGGGCTCCAAGACGTCGTCGCAAAGATCCAAGTCGTCCAAGTTGGCAAGGACTCTGCATACCTCGTCCCAGGACGAACACTTCACAGAGCCCAACTTCTCGATGATGGCGGACACCCTGTCGTCAATATCGATCCGCGTCACGGGCGTCTCGTCCACTTCCTCCTCGTCCGGAACGCCTGGCATGAAGAAAGACTGCACCTGCGTACTTGCCATGGCCGACGGAAGTCGAACTCCATCCAGCACCTGCCCTTCCTACGCTACGAAAGCTGAGCTTGGAATCTCGCGGTCTGTGCCACATGTGGTCTTGGCACTGCAATCAACAATCACATTCTGTCTATCCGAAAAGAGCATATCATTCATTGCTTGGGTATGAACGGAGGCAAAAACAGGGCAAGGAAGGGTCGGACGACCATGCTAAGGGACTTCTTCAATCTAAGCTCCGGTAGATCTTGCTACTGCCGTCTTTGTCCAAATCGGACTGGTTGAAGAGCTGCAGTGACCCGGCACAGGTGCTGAAGCACGTGGTGTGAATCGATGGCTTTGAAGGCTTCCCGGACTCCCACGAACTGAAAGTTAACCCAGACCCGCGGAATGTGCCGCAGGCCGCGGGTCTTGCTGCCTTCCAAAACGCACCAGGCCACAGCCAGCAACTGCTTTGGTCTGCTCGATTGCTACTATTAGATGAGTTGCTTGAAGTCGAGTGAAGGTACCCCAAGACGATTCGAGGATGGCCGAAAGAGGCCGAGGTTCCGGCAAGGCGGCCCGAAGTTACGGCCCGGAGGCTTCGTCGACTTCGGACGCTCAGATCCAGCTCCATGGGGCACGGCGGCTGTCCGCGCTTCTCGACCTCAGAACGGCTCTCTGCTCCGTCTCTTCTCTCCCAAACGAGTTCCGCCTGCAGCCCTTGGCCCTTGGCCGCCTTGAGAAATGCGCAGGTCGGAAACCAAGAGGGGCAGCTGCGCATGTGGCCTTTCAGCAAGAAGTCTTGCAAAGGGCACGCAGCATCCAGGGTTTGTGTGCACTTCGGCTTCACCTACTCAGTTCAGAATCGGCTTGTTATAGATGTCTTCGAATTGCACGGTGCCCCCACTTTCTCGCTTCGTCGTCCAGTTGCCCCTCGAGTTCCGGATGGCGTCAGGCAACGAATGTGACTTGCTGCTCCCTTCCTGCTGCGGATGCTGGTGGCCTTCTTAGCTCTTCACAAAGCTTGTTGCCGTCTCCCTGAATGTGCATTTTAACGATGACCTTGGCTGCAACTAGAGACGTCCTAGCATCAGCCTCGCGGAAGATGCCTTCTCATCCTTCGAACAGCACTAACAGGCCTGCCAAGAAAAAGTCCATGTCGGCGGATGTTTCCGCCTCACCGCTGCCCCCGATGCCGTCCGAGACACCACCTGAAGCTGGTCAAGCACAGGGTGAAAGCAAAGCCAGTGCCAGCCAGCATGCGGGGACAGACAGAGACAAAGAGAAAGAGAGACAGCCAAAGGTCACTGGGCGAGGGAGTGAGAAGGTAGAACAAACCGGGAACAACGGTGACAGTTGTTCGATTTGCTTCAGCTGGAACGGAGGTGGAGACAGAAAGAGACAGAGATGGAGAGAGAGAGAGAGAGAGAGAGAGAGAGAGAGAGAGAGAGAGAGGGAGAGAGGAGAGAGGGACGGGGGGGGAGAGGGGGAGAAAGAGAGCGAGAGAGAGAGAGAGAGGGAGGGGGGGGGAGAGAGAGAGCGAGACAGAGAGAGAGAGAGAGAGGAGAGAAAACAAAAAAAAAAGACAGAGAAGGGAAGAGAGGGAGGAGATAGAAAACAACAGAATAGACACAACTCGCCTGCATCGCGTGGATGGACCGGAAGGCGGATGAAGTGATTGCAGGAAGTTTCTGGTCGCAGCCACTCGCCTGCACGTGATGCACACCCGAATCAAAATCACAGGATGTAGGATTCATCTAGAGACCGGGCAACCTCGCACCTTCAATGACCCATTGGACCGCAATCTCAACCGACGTCAGCCTGAGTGGGCAGGAGTCGAAGCTAGCATCATCGGGACGCGTGCGCATGCAAGACATGTCAAGGAGCGTCTCGTCGGAGTCTGCGTTTGCAGCCTCGAGGACGCCGTCAAGACGAAGGGCAAGCACCTCACACGACTCAAAATGACTTCGCAATCGACTAAGCTGCGATGCGATGCATTCTTGCAGTAACGCTCATGGTAACCCGCATGGTCCTTATGGTAACCCCTATGGTGACCCGGAGAGTAACCCTCACTTCATGGTGGCCTGCACCGAACCCTTCTGCTACGGGCAGGTTGCTCCATCTTGCTGCCAGCTTAGCAGATCTTCCAGACCTTCAGGCGCCAGATCAGGTAAGCTAAGGCACACTATGAGGGTCATTTTAAGAATCTTGATGATACTCAAGGTTGCTATACATTTCGGGGGTGCTTGTAACGAGTACTATAACGTTCTAGCGATAAACTCTTAAGAGCTGCTAGAGGTGTTTTAAGAGCATAATCGTGAAACGCTGGCCGGCCTGACACTTGCACAGCACTCCCGTCGGAGTCCACTGCGGTCCAGCTCGGGGCGCCCATGTCGGCCAATGATGCCAACGGCTCTGTGTCAGAGTCGTCTGCTGCAGACTTCCAGCAGGAGCAAACTTTGTGCTCCTTCAGTTCAGCCTCGTCCTCGCCCAATCGAGGGATTGTTGCTCAAGACAACGCGAGTCCAGGAACAATGCGGGAAACGTCAGATGGCATCAAACAAGCTGGGAGCCTCTGCCTTTGGAGGACAAGCGGACCGGTGATGCGAACAGCAAATTCTTGCCCTGCCCCATACTGAGATCTTCCATCCACAACGGCTTTCGAAACTTTCAACCTGCCTGCAACTTCGACTATGTGCCGGGAAATGCACCAGAACCTCCTGGCCCTCGTTCTCGCCAACGTCCCTCGCACGGTGGCCAGACATTAACTTCGGCCGCTTCATGAATCCAGAGCAGATTTCCACATAGATGGCATCCACATGGCTCACATATGCACACATTGCACATTGATACATTGATACTGCTGGTGCCTCTCATGGAACTCGAAGACTGTGAGTCCCCGCAGCGCGCGGCCTCGGCTCTCTTCGCTTGGCTCCACACTGCCACGGGCATTCAGCAAAGGCAAGGCCTAAGGCCTAAGGGCCTAAGGCCCAGACAAGTGAAATCCACTTCGGCAAGGATCCTCTGTCGGACCAAGCCTCTGCTGGACTGGGGCTTCCCCGGCTTCCCCTTTACCGATACCACTGCAAGCAAAGAGACGAGATTGCGAGGAGCACAGCATGTGGCGGCAGCCATTTTGCTACAGAAGCTCAAGGTACGACATGCTGCCGAACACTGTGAAGGTGGAGCTCGACAGGCTGGGACCTTCGTCAAGTAAATTGTCTTAATTTACACCGGTCTGCTGTGGCTCCGCACAACGTGCTAGAGTTCGACTCATGGACTCATAACCCTTTGAGAACACGCAATGCAAACATCTCTCAAGCCTTGAGCCAAGAGAGGACCTTCGCGTCTCCACAGTTCCCGCTGCCAGTCTCGAGATGAATCATGCAAGAAGCCTTGCACTTTCCGAGTGGAAAGCAGATTTTGGCCTGCCGCCGCAGACCCTGGGACATCACTGATCACGCACTACAGCCGCGTTTGCGAGCATGAAGCGCCAAGAAGTGATGAAAGTGAAACGGTGATCCTGTGTCAGACGATGCATCACTTCTTCTTCCTGGACCAGTAGCGGGCGTTGGCAGATAAACTACTTCGCTGCCGGACTCAAGAATTCGTAAGGCTGGGACGTCTTGCAGAGCCAGTCAGCAAACTCCTGTCAGCATGCGGTGGAGAGTGGAATCTCCACCCCTGCATCAGCTGCGCGAAAATGGCACCCGGTGGCACATTGATCTGCGGCGTGTCCTCGTAATCCACTATTCCGTCGCCATTTTGGTCCATTCCCTGCATGCATGTGCGCGGGAACTACATTCTGCAAACTGCAAGCACAAGCGTCACAGGATGTCCGTGGCCTTCAGAAGCTTGTTCATGTCCTTCTTGGTGAAGGATGGGTTCAGGACGACCTCGCTGCGCAAGCAGCATACGAAGACTCCACCAGAACTGGCATCAAGAATATCCCCACTCCTCCTGGACTCTTGGACTCGGAGAATTGATTGTCTGCACTTGCTTACTTGCTTGAACCCGGAACCCAACAAACCATGTGCCAAGCTGCGAGAACTCGCTCCAGCTCAGCTTTGGAGATGGTGCCATCCTGTGCGGTGGAACTAATCCCACGAGAGGTAGGTCCGATCTCGTTTCCGGTCCGACGTGTGGAGCTGAATCCTGCTTTGGCTCAGTCATGTTTTTATGCATTGTCAGCCTGGCGACTACTGCCAGCTTGGAACTAGAAAGTCCTGTCTATATGCTACACTTACCGCGACAATCTGGCCTACACCACCCTCTTGCCTAGCCGGTCTGCATGGTGCTACGATGTGCCACGGGAGTCGCGGCATGCAGTGATGAGGAGATCATGCCACAGCACAGCCTGGTCGGCGTCCCAAGCTTGGAATGCCTGGCGGACTGGATCCACAGCCAACTTCCCGGTTTTTTATATCATCGGTCAGCAAACTTTACAGGTGGAGCCGTTGAAGCCAATGGCCAATGGACCCTTTCGGGTGCTGTAAGAGTATTGCTTGCCGCAATTTCCCGCGAGAGCTCAGTCTCGGTGTGCATGTCATGTGGAGGCGGCCTGAAGAATCGCTTCAGCAGGATCCTCCCCATCGGAGGTGCTGCGTCGAAGAAGCGCTCGAAGCTGTCATGTAAGCACGGATATCTTTTCGTTCTTGTTTCCAGAGCTAAAAACACCTCTACTGTGCGAGGCCACTAACTGTGAATGCCAGAACGAGAAAGCTTGCACAAGTGAAGACAGCAAATTGTTGAACTCTTAGAGCTCGACGTCAGCCGTCCCCTTGGCTGCATAAGTGAAGAACTCCTCATTCACGACGCAAGCACAGCAATGCTTGCTGCACAAACTGCATCAGGCAAGTCTCTCAAGTGCCGTATATAGGACACACACACACACAGCCGCTGGTCGCTGTTAGCCATTGCTGTCTGAATTGCCCATATAATGCAGGCATGGCTTTTAGCTACAAAGCTGCAATGGGAAAAGCGTCCCGGACTCCTGCTTGTCCAGCAGCCCGCTTCCATCTGGATCGAACCTGAAATCTTCACCGAGGGCTCGCTGTCTACTTTGTTGGAACTACTTCCTGTTGCGCGACATGCTCGGCATTTGGGATACAACATACTCAGGCATGCCTTTTGGTCGTGGTGGGTCGTGCGACTTCTACATCTCCAGAAAAAGACCAGGCCTCTTGAAGAGGCTTTCCGCTTGCGATCCAACTATGCCAACGGATTCCATCGCCTGATGCACGGCATAGAAGTAGAAATATGCACACTCTCTACAACTGTGCCTGCATTACCCCTTGTCGTGGGCCTTGCCTTCAGGAACTCATCCTTCGAAATGTTGGCATCCTCGTCCAAGTTCATCATCGCAAACCTGGATGGAACCAGATGTCCAGCATGCAAGTTCCATTCCCCATCCCGGTGACACACATCGCCCGAACACACGCACGGAACATTCGACCGATGCAATGCCGATGGTCCAACAAATTCTGTGCGATCGTTACTGCTAGCTGCTAAGGTAACAGGCGAAAGGTTGGTGCGGTATGAAGTGTGAAACTTTCGGCTTCTGAAGACAAGCTCCAAAATGCACTGCATACACACATACATGCGTGGAGCTTCAGAACTCCACCTTCTTTCTTGATGTACACAAGCAATGTCCAACACTTCAAGCAATGCATGGGGCAGCCAAAACAACCTGCAGCAGTGAATTTCGCATCAAGAAACAGCAGCAACCTTGCTGCAGAACACTAGTCACGAGTAAATGGCCGATGCTGTTGGGCCGAACCCCACGAAAAAATCTGCGAGAATGACACTTGACGATCGAACTTGAGAGGAATTGGAGTAGTTTTCAGATATTTCAACCCGCGAGAGGTACCAAGCAAAACGGCACAAGTGTCGCCACCAAAGCCACAGCTTGAATACTGCCGCTGTAGCTGTGGTCAGACATTCTGCGACCCAGCCGAAGTGTCAGGGTTTTGGTTGAGCCAGCCCGGAGTTCAGAGCAAAGGGGCCTAAATAATCTCCAATACTGTCTTGGAGTTCCTTGTCATAGTCGTATAACATACCCCAAGACCTTATGCAAATCACGATGAAGGCCGCTATAGTACAAGGTTTAAGGCACAGCTCAACAGCTCAGCTGCTTCGCGAGGCTACCCTGTCCATAGCCTTTACAACATGCAGATGCAGAGAAAGACCGGGCTTGGCAGCAATACCGAATGCGAATGATGAGGAGAATCGAGCTTCAGGAGCTTGGGATGCGGATTCGACATCGTAGTGTGGGGGTTGCATATCCGGCGACGACTAAATCCCCCCTTGCACTGCACGAACATGCTGAGCTTTTCAGGGGGTCGCTTCCCTGTCCTGGATCCTTGGTCACTCCAGCGTGCCGACCCGGCCAGATTTTAGCACACCGGTTTGAGCGCACTGGTCTCTTGCCGCCCACATTAAATCAACACACTGAGGCTTCAGGCGCTTCATGCATTCGTTCCAGTGGGCTGGGCTTGTTGGTCCGCTTCTTCTTCTTCTCCTGCCGTTTCGGAGAGCTGAAGGACTGGGCACTTCCAAAATCGACTGTCTTGTCTGCTATGAGCTGCCTTCGGGGCCATGGCGCTGTGGAGCGGCGACTCTGGGATGTGGAGCTGTTTTCAGTGTCAGAGAGTATGAAGGAGTATATAAACGGCAATCCCTGCTTGACGAGTCTATAGAGCCCAGCACGGCAAGCAGGCGGCTAAACCGCAGAACAGGCGCGACTGCCCACCAGCAACGGACTTGTCAAAGATGTGAGGCTTTGCTACCACACACCTGAATTGGAAGAATGCTCTTGTGCCAGTCTCCATCCCAAAACCCGACAGAATTAGATGGCGTGAACGAATGCTATAGCAGAGTACCGCAATCGTTTTGCCCGCACATCCTCCCTGCCCAGCTCACTGCTGGTTTGTCAAGCCTTTGTTGACTCGGAAGAAGCGTCTCCTGGCAGACAGCCGGGGAGCATTACGGAGACCGAGAAGTTGAGCCAGACGCGGCGACAGACCACAGTTGAGCGCTGTTGGCAATGGTAGTCAAGCTCACAACTGCGAAACAGAGGGACGTCCTCCAGCGCTAGAGAAGCGTCCGATTTGGACCACCGTTGTCCCGACGACCTCAACTGCTCTTCGACGTAGCGACATAGCTACATCAGCAGCGAATTCCAAACGGCACATTCATCACCCAGCCTCTGAGTTGGGCAGCATGACCAGATCCTCCCCCCGCTGGATCTCAATGAACGTCCAGCCCATCGCGAGAACCTTGCCTGCGAATCAACGGGGACAAGGGAGATTTCAACGGCCTCGGAGCTGCATCGAGCGGCAGGAGGAGGTATCATCAGCTCACAGAAATGGATGAGGACGTTATGGGTATCAGGTCGGGAGAAACACGTGACCGGTCGGAGCACTGTATCGGCTCAGGTCTGCAAGCATGGGCGACACCTTGCTACCCGCAGTGCGCTCATTCTCTTGGGGCTCGCTTGGCTCGGGCCTTGGATACCATTGGTCTCGATGAAATCGCCCACGGTGAATTGGCGGTTCAACTTGGTATTCGGGCTTGCGTGATCCCGCTGCTGCAACTTTGCACCACCGGGCACACGCAAGCTTGCAGAGGGGCAGTTGCCATCTGGGGCTATCGTATGGCTAGCAAAACTGCAAGCATGCTACCTGTAGCACTCGTAACTGTGGAGCTCATCGTTGTTACTTCATGTCATTAATACCGTGTATAATACAGGGATGCGACGCCTGTGCTGAGATTATACAGTTACAGACTACTGCGAAGGCACTGGGGCTAAAGCACACTCACTCAGGCGAAATTTTTGGGGGAGCCGGTGTAGACGGCAGTGAAGCATATGTAGCCAGAACTCACATCTGGATCCCCGGACAGCGTGAAAGGCAAGCTCGGGCTGGCACAACCAGCAGAAGGCCTCCACACTTCTCAAGACACGTGAAGTTTTGCGCAACGGAAGGACGGCTGCACTTCAATCCTTCAGAGCACACCGCAATCAGAAAAATGGAGCCCGCTGCACAGGAGTCCAGTGTTCGGGCATGCAGGGAGACAAAAAGTGCAGCAGGAGTGCAAGCTGCTGCCTGACATGAA
Organism: Symbiodinium sp. CCMP2592; assembly: GCA_905221615.1. Taxonomy (NCBI): domain Eukaryota; class Dinophyceae; order Suessiales; family Symbiodiniaceae; genus Symbiodinium; species Symbiodinium sp. CCMP2592. The sequence continues at coordinate 117,895 of CAJNDT010000006.1, forward strand.
GTTTCCAACCAGATTTTGTGCGGCGAGGCCGAAGGCAAGGCCGCTCACCCCGCCCAGTGCCAGGATGCTCCTGCGCAAAAAAAGCGCGGTGCTTCATGAAGGGTACTTGCAGATTGCAGACCTCACCTCGGGGCTAAGCCCAGCGTCCGCAGAACTCCAGAAGCCGTGTACAGGAGGATCACGGCATGCCTAGTAGTTCAGGGGTCTTGGCAGAAACCCTCTTGCCTGCTTCTGGGGCCAAGGCAGGAGAATGCTGATTATCACGGGCTTCATCACTTTACGATCAACACTCCTGGCAGCTTGCAAATGTAGAGAGGAATCTTATACTGCACAGGCTTGCTCACGCAGCCGCGGCAAGACATTGGTCCTCCAATATTGGTCTATAACCTTGGTCCAAGGCTTCGACAAGTCGGAAGGCCTGGGTGGACCTTGCACGTTAAACACCGATGATGGTCTGCCGGGTGCCGCACATCGTTGTTAGTCGCCTGGCCGGACTCGGACTGTGAGGGCAAGAGATCTTCCAAGTAACTTTCATGATGGGCACACAAGATGCTTTTCTTTAAATGCAATGTCCATGCCGGCATTTGCGTGTGTGTGTGTGTGTGTGGTACAACTCCAAAAAAGTACGATACGTTGTCCTGCGTATATCATTCCGTCGTATTTCTAAAGACGCAGGTGGACGTGTACATGCGCATATGTGCATGTACATAAGTATAAAAGGTCACGAACGTCACTTACATGCATGCATTCAGGTACGCACTCGCACGTGTGTACACGCACGACAGGCATATAGAAAGACAGAGACACAGCCAGATGGCCAGCCAGACAGACAGACAAAGACACATGTGTATGTATACATATATATGTATATGTTTCTTACAGTAGGATGAAGGAAAGAGCGAGAGAGCGAGAGAGTGAGAGGAGAGAGGCGTACATGAATACACTACATATTGTCACATATGTGCGCACATCCCTAAATACACATGCGGAGAGTCCTTGTACAGGGCGGCAGTAGACACGCTTCGAGTGAAGTAGGAACAACAATACCAAAAACTAATGTTGAAAACAAAGAGTGGATGTCGAACTGTTACCCATGATATACGATGCCATTTCATACTGTACTACACGACCCCATAGGCTTGATACACCAACTGCCGAACGCATGATGCAGATATCTATCTCGCTGTCTCTCTATCCCTGTATCTGCCTCCGCATATAGCTCTGCATCTATCCATGTATACAGCCCCTTTTGAGATCGGCACCGGGCCTTCTGTTTGATTTTTTCGACTCTTGTGGGGTAGCTGAGTGCTTCAAAGCGATGAATTCCCTACGCCGGCTGGCGGAAAAAAATACTACGCCGTCCTAAAGTTGCAAAACTTATTCATTGAGGAGGAGGCCCCAAGGCTCACTTGTGTCAAGAGTCTAGAGGGAAGAAGGTGGGTGCATGGGTCGACTTCTTTGTTCAAGCTGGTGGGTCGAACTATCGGACCGGCGCAGTATCTATCCAGCTAGCTACCTTTTGCATAAAGCCCTGCACCTTATGGCTGCGTGCGTGTGTGCGTACACATATATACATGTATACAGATAGAGATGTGTCTGTATTTATGCACACAAGATGTATGCACGTGTGTTTTGTTGAATGCCTAGAGCCTATGTACCTATAAATCTATCTGCCTATGCTCTGTCACTCTGGCTCTCTTGTCCCGCTCTCTCTCTCTTTCTCGCTCTCTTTGCTTTGCTTTGCTCCAGGGTGTGGGCCGCAAGCAGTCCTTGCGACCCGCGCGTTTGCGTTACCCCATCCAACATTTTGTCCGGATGGGCTTGGCTTTACACAAAGAGTTGTTGAGCGGGTGCCCGCGCGTTCTTCAACAAGGCTCTGTCTTTGCTTTGCTCGGGGCTTGGGGCGGGAGCAGTCCTCCCGTCCCGCGCGGGTGCGCTGCCCCATCCATTATTTGGAATGGATGGGCTTGGACTGTACAAGAAGGACTGCGTGCCCCTGTCCTTCAGGGGGGGTGTGGCTGGGTTCCCTTCCCAACAGGTTGAAGGTTGAGTCACGGCTGAAAAGCAAAAGGAAGGGTGCCCCCGAACAAAAGGGTGTGCGCAAGAAGGGAAAAACATGCTCGAATTATCGGCATGAACAAGGCTCTCTCTCTCTCTCTCTCTCTCTCTAGCTCTCTCTCTCTCTCTGTCTCTCTCCCTCTCGCGCTTGCTTGCATACGGACAAGGGGAGCGAGCCCCCCTGCGCTCTCTCTCTCTCTCTCTCTCTGTGTCTCTCTCTCTCCCTCTCTCTCTCTGTGCATGCTGTCTAGTCAACGGTGTGGACTCCTTGCTGCAGGAGGAACCGTACTGACGCGTGCATCAGAATGCAAGTTTTCGCAACTATGCACGCATGCAAGCTTGTGCCTACATACATGTATACGTATACGTGCAGCACAACCAGATGTGTGTAGGAACACAGCATATCTGAGTTTTGCAGGTGAACATGCACACATTCAACAAACATTCACTGCATCCTGTCGTAGGAACACACGTACATACATGCATGCAGACGCACGCCAACATACATAAATACATATATACATACATACATACATACATATATACATAGATACATGCATACATGCATGCATGCATACATGCATGCATTTATACATACATACAAAGATACATACATACAGACATACATGCATACGTACATACATAGAGACACATACATACATACACACACATACATGTACACATGCATACATACGTAGTTACCTACCTGGCTGTTTCCGTACATAATAAGTACATATGTGCATGTGTGCATATGCACATGCATGCATATGGTCATGCTTGGATGGACATACATACATGCATACATACCATACATACAGACATAAAGACATGCAGGCCTACATGCATACGTACATACATAATTACATACCAGTACATACACACGTACGTACACACGTACATGCATGCATACATACATACATACATACATACATATACACATACATACATACATACATACATACATACATACATACATACACATACGTACGCTACATACCTACCTATACCCGTACATGAACACATACGTGCATGCGTGCGTACATGTATATGTACATGCAGCATCATGCAGCAAACAGTTACATGCCCACCTACACCCATACAAAAATGCAAAAACTCATGCGTGCATGCCTGCAAGGGTATATGCATGCCTACATGCCTAATTTGAGGTCTGCGGGCGCACCTTACACAAGCGATTGCAGGATGCCTCGTGCGATTTCGGCTTCGCAATAGCCATCAAAGCGAAAAGGCCGGTCTCTAAGTAACATAGCACCTAGGCAGATCTTTGCTTCCGGGTTTGGAGTCTTGGGTTTGGGGCTGGGGGTGTCCGCGTGCACAGAGCCTGACACCAATCTGCAAGCAGAGAACTCGCAGCAGCTTGATCGACAATGTCCGAACCACGATCCTCGGAATGCAAGCATAGAAGAGTGGCTACAGTAATTGCGGCTAATAGAGTCCATGCTCCCAAAGCTTGCAAAGGCACATGGAACAAAAACTGCAGTTGTAAGACATGACTGGAAACCCTCACCCCGTACCATCCTGGCGCCGAGAATCCCCATCTCCGTGCCCGTGAGGATACCATTATGATCCGGGTCCAGGACCTGGCGAAGTCAGGGGAGAAGGGGAAGAGTGAACTGTAGCCCAGGAAGTAGCCCTTCTATTAGCAACCCCCCAAAATAGCTCTTATAGTGCTCTTTCAAAGGAAGGGTACAAACTGTAGAATCCTTGTAGCAACCCTTGTAATACTTATTTTGTAATGGATGGGACAAGGCGCTACGGGTTTGCAGGAAGCTCGCATTCAAGCTCCGAGCAAAAAAAGGCACGCCGAGCATAGGTTCCTCTGGCCTAAGCTATGTGTGCCCAGCATTCGCAGAAGGCACGACGCGCGCGCGCGCAATGTTGGGAAATCCCCCGCTCACATCGGGGCTGGCGCATCAGGGCTGACACCGGGAGGGGAGGATACTGTTGGCTGGGGGAAGGGGGGATGCGGAACGGGAACACATTCGGGGGCTTCGGGTGTGGAGGTTCAGGTCCACATTGAAGAGCATTTAATATTTAAGGGTTGCCTGGTTTCAGGTCACCGAGCTGGCAAATTAATTGTTTGGACGGATGGAGGCACTGACGTAATAGTCTGAGCCCTCAGCAAGAGAAAAGAGTGTGCCAAACTCCGAAAAGCCCGTAGTAGCTACCCTCAGCCCTTGATGGTGGATGTGGAGGCTTCATTCTTGCAGCTACACGGCATTCGCCTTCAGATTCTCTGGCAGCTCGAAGTGCACGCTTTCCGGCACTGCCGCCACCAGCCTTAAAGCTCGGGCAAAAAGTTGCAGCCAAACCTGAAATGGGTTCTCCCGGAGTCGAGGTCGGCACAGATTCACTGCGAAGAACAACAGCAGAGCCTCTCGACTACACATAGGCACCAGCCTCCCTTCGAGTCCTCACTGCTTCTTTATGCCTTTGTGTACACGAGTGTGAAATTATGTGCGTGCATGTTGGATTGAGAACAATGACGCAGTACCGTATCCCAGACGTAGGCACGAATGTTACGAAGCCCCGCTGTTTCTGCCAAAGCAATTGGGCAGCGCACCGTCATGAGATTGTGCGCCCCGGGAATCGCAGACTTTACCTGAGACTCTTGGCAGCCAGCCGTAGATCAGGCCAAGAACAGTTCCACCAACGGGATCACCCATCAGTTCAAACCACGCTTGATCGTTTCCTTAAACATTCGAATGCTGCAGCTCAGATGCAATGTGCCGAAGCCCGAAAGTAGGCATGTACCTGATGGCTCCGTTAGATTTGCGTGTGAAAAGCTCTCATGAGAAAGCTTTCACGATCAGTCCTGGTGGCTCTGGGGGGAAAACTTGTTACCTGGTAAACCTAACCCACCCTTACATAGCCGTACATAAACCCACAGTAACCTTAAAAGCCAATAACTTTTACAGTAACCTTTACAGTAGGAACTGTTGTAACCTTTAAAGCCCATACAGCAGTAATATAGCAGATCCGCAAAGAGCGAGCGACCTAGCCAGGGTGTTCAAAGGCTTGTCGACGCCCCATCTGATGGCTCCTTTCCTTGGCTTCCGTAGGGGTTTAGGTTTGCGGGCTCTATTGTTCGAGTGTGGTGTAGCACCTCTGCTTTTGAAGGTGTGGGGTTCAGAGTTGGGGATTTGACCTGGAGATCAAGATGACTCAATGGCTCCGGGAAATACTGCTCGCATCCGATCGCCGTAGCAAGTGTAGCTCAGAATTTGCATGATGCTGTGTTACATCGCTGTTCGTTCCCAGAGAGTGTCAGCCGATTTCGCCTCCCAAGAGCAGTCTTGGCAGGCAGACACGCATCAGTTGCAGTCCGAGTGCTCAACAACGCCGCGGTTGATCTAGGTCACTTCGGACAGCCTTTTCTGTTGCGCTATTCGCGCGCGGCACACCCCGAGAGTCCCGGGCAGACCCATTCCAGAAAGGACCTCAGGTGCCGAACTACTGACCCAAACAAGTTGTTTCATACACGACAAAAAACTTCAAAAAACAGCACTGCTCTGCTCGGCCACCGCGTCGATCTTCGACAAGCAGTCCCCGGCAAAGTCGAGCCGCAAGCAGTCCCGCCGGCACCTGCCGATTCGGTTGGGGCTGGTGTCCCCTTATTCCATGCTCTTCTTGCTTCGGGATACTTCGGGAAGACGGGGGAACTGAGCGAGTGATGCTGGTGCTTATTCGGACTGGGAATCGGAAGCCGCTAGCTGCACGTTAGCAGGCAATGCCAACATTTCACACAAATGAAACCGTCACCTTCCAACTTTCGACCTCACCTTTGTCAAACAAAAGTTACAGTGAAAATACTGTATGAGAACCCACTGTTTAAGAACCTGAGCCCTTACCCAGGCGGAATTCACCAGATTCAAGTTGCTTCAACATTGAGATCCTCAGGGTACCCTAGTTTTTTGGGTCAGGTTCTTATTTTTTAGGGTTCGATCCCTCACCAAGGAAATTTAGACTTGAAATCTACATTTCCCAACCTTCCACATCAAAAAACCCTCTGCCTGAACATAAGGAGCGTATGTTGGCTGGCTAAAGAAAGGTATGCCACAGCGCCGTGGTTGTGCAAAAATTCTGGCATCGCGAGGCTGCTGTTTCGAACCCTGCTGGTGTCATGTTCTGGAAATTTGGAATTCAAAACTAAATTTTCTAAACCTCCAGCCTCCTGCTCAGCCTGTGCCAACCCGCACCGCATATTCCACCGAGACCGAGCCCTTTCCCACCAAACCGTGGAAATTGTTTTCCACACCAACCTCCTCCTGCATGGCCCTCTAACCCCTGGCCCGAGGCTCCGATCCACACCCCCAGCACCATGAAACTTAGAATCCAAACGTAAGTTTCCTGGAAACTCTCACCCTCCGCTTTCCCTTTTTCTGAGGCCCCTGGCCATGCCCTCCGCCCCGAGTCCTCTTCGCCGAGCTGTTGAAGTTTAGAATGGAAAACTAAATTTTCCAGACCCCCATGGCCCACCACCCCCCCCCGCCAGGAAATTCAGAATCCGAAAGTAAAGTTCCTGAGAGCCCTCAGTCAAGGTGTCAATCGCGCTCTTGATAACAACCTGGTTAGCAACCCGAGCCTACCCTAGCTGCCCGACGGGCAAAATCAAATGAAATGGAAATTAAGAACCTTCGGCTCGGCTACTCTCGCCGAACGGGGTTCTTTCAACGGGTTTTCACTGTATCGCTTTTGTTGTCGTTTGGACACTCAGCTTGCCTCGGGTGTCGGGGGCTTCATGTAGCAAGTCTTTAAGTTTCAGGTTGCAGCGATGCAGTCGGCACAAGCAAGTGCAATCTCTGAAGCTTCAGTTTGCACAAGGCGATAGATGTAGAGTAGCAAGATCAGTGGGAGCAGTACTGTAGCAGCAGTGGCCGTAAATCGTAGGTCGCGGTAATCGTAATAGGATTTGTCAGAGTATTCGTGTAACATACATGGAATTGTTACCGTCTATTTTATTGCTTGTCGTTTCACTGGCTAAACAACACGAGGAGCATCCGAGAATATTCTGCACAACCTCCTGGCATCAATGCCCACTGACTAAACCTCTGAAAATGGCATTAGCCATGGGCTGTCCGTTAGTGGAGAACAACTGCATTGGCCATCCATCCACCTTGCTTCCGGCGATTTGAAGCTGTGCATAGCATCTACATTCCACGTACAACAATAAATGCTCAGCCGAAAACCGGCATAGAGCATGTTGGCCAGATGCCTGCGGCGCTCAAACATCGAAACTACACATCTTCAGACTGAGCCCTTTGCACAAAGTCTAGGGGGACATTCGCTCACATTACACTACAAGAGTCAGGATGCGCAAGCTTGAAGATGCTGCTACGTGCCACAACAACGCAATCTGCCTGGGCTTGGATGCATGCTGCGATGACTTGCGGTGGTGCAACATCCAATACGAGTCCAAATTCAGTCCAAATGTAGGTCTATTGATCTACGTGTCAACTTCCAACCCGCAGCAGCTAACAGCCAGCCATGTGCAAGAATAGAATCAGAAGCAATAGCCCTGCGCATGCGCTGAACCCGACACTTACAATAGAGAAGAAGGCTGGATATCCGAACCGAATCCTCCGATTCTGGATGCCCAGGCGAATGACATGTTCTTAAGCAGAGCCTCGTCACTTGCTCGGCCTTCGCAGCGAGGAGTTGGGCTGTTGGGCTCACCGTTTGCACTGCCTGGATTTCGGACTCAGGGCACATGGGCTAAGGCAAGCCCATCTGGACGAGTGGCTGCTCAGGCGTGTGTGACGTCTGCCCAGGACTTTCCGGTCACATTCTCCGCTGAGCAGTCTGTCGCATGTCGGCACTTTGTTGACCAACTGCTTGACTCAGCCGTGGTCCTGGCACGCTCTCCCAAACGTCTCCTTCCTTGGGCTTTGCCAAACGGAGCTCCAAGCATTCTTGGCATGGCCCCGTTTCGACGGAAGACTTCCTGGTAGCTGTGGTCGGGCTCGCTGTGCTTGTCCGAAGCCGCTGCTGCAAGCAGCACCACGTGCGGTCGCACCCCGCAACACAACCCCGAGAGTGCAGCTACAGCTACGACCTGGTCGTACCACGAAGACATGGCGAAACCAGAACTTGATGGGATGTCGCGCGCAGCTGGTGTCTTGAGCCGAAATGGGACGCAGGAGACACATCCCGCAGTCAAACTGGTTGCAAATGTTAACACAGCCGTGATGATGTGCGTGATCTGTTGAGCATATAATACAGCATCATGGTCGTGAGCAAGTTACTGGTATTGCTTGATCACTGTCGCGGTCATTTTAGTAAACGCGGTGACAATAAAAATGTTCCCGTGGCAAAATTCCCGGGCGGAAGGGGAGTGTAGATTGTGTACCCAAAATGGCCCAAACAACCGATCTTAGAACTGGTGTCGGGTTAATAATAGGCGTGACAATAAAAATATTACCGGCCCCAAATCCTCCCAAAAACTAGGATCCAGGCTAAGTAACTAGCAAAAGCTGAAACTAAGAGGCCAGCAGAGTGCAGTTCCGCAGACATGACACTGAACTACCAACTCTCAGAGTTATTACTATTAGTACTACAATCCCCGGACACGGCCAGACGTTTATTATCAGTACCACCCTCCCCAAACCCTGCTGGGGGGGATTACAGCGACCGTAACATTAGTCTGCAATATCACCATCGTGAGCATCATCACGTCTCACAAAACCTCTCAGCCAGCCCCCGATCGACGACAGCACCTGGAGGTTGGGCACTTCCAGCATCCGCAGCTGCTTCAAAGTTGTCCGACTCGTCCCATATGGTTGAGTCCTGCCTCAGAAAGTTCTCATCGGGGCTTACAAGTTTGCTTTGCTTAGGGTCTCTCAAGCCGAGAAATATCGAGGAGCGCATCAAGGGATGCAGCATGACTCCGGAGATGCGTGCAAGGACTCATGGCAGGTCGTTAAGGTTTGGGGCCAGTTGCGTGGGCACACTCGGGGCTATCTTCCTCTACGCCCGAAGGATTCGAACTACGAAAGGAGTATTGGAATTGCTGCGTTTGTGGCGTATGCATGCATGGTTTCTTGTTGAGGCTTAGCAGTTCGATATCGACTGCTCTTCGTTGGCCATTTTGGGTTCATAGGTCCGTACGTGGTATATGTTTACAAGATCCGTGATTATGTGTTGTGTCTATATTTCTATATGTCTGTACATATACAGATCTGATGTATACCGTCAATTGAAATTTCAACATTTGGTATGTATACTGTAAAGCATGTGCAGATTGTTTACAGGAAGAGAAGCATTGCGGTGGTTTGATCTGGAGGAACCAGGTCGGCGTGATGCAGGCAGAAATGAAATCATACCAGAAAGGTCAAGTTTAAATGCATTGAAGGCTGCCTCCTCCGACATACCAGCGTGAACAGTTCTGTGTTGAACAACGGTGCAAGCTGTGTTGGTCTTGCTGATCAAGCACCCCAAACCCCAAAACAAACATCTTTGCAGGAGCGAGAAAACCCTCATACAAAGCAAGCACTAGTCTCATGAGGCGGCCACCGAATCAAAGCTGTCACCGGGAGCGTCACGCGCAGCTCCTTGAAATTGGAAGCAGAAAGAAATTCTTAAGACTTTCAGTCCGGTTGAACATCACTTGCGAGTTTCGGGCTTTTGGGCACAAGGCTCTCAAGGATGCGCAAGGCATCAAAAGGGCTTATGCTGTGGCTCGTCAGCTTCGTGAGACGCGTTGCTTCCGCCGCACCAATTTGGGCATACCATCCACACCCTGCCTGAACCCTCAGCGAAAACAAGCTAGTGCATGTTCGCAAGACACCTGTTTCAGGAAGCTCATTACCCTGCAACAGATCGCGGCATCAAGCTTCAAGCTCGCACATGTCAACCGTCTTCACTAGTAGTTGATATGGACTGCAAGACTGATGCGCAATGTTTTTGAATCCGCGCAGACCTACTCCCCTTGAGAATCGCGAACTTCAGTTGAGCAGAAAGGTTTTTAGCACATTCATGAAGCTTAGTCCAGCCTGGCGGGAAGTGTTGGATATTTGCGGCCCCAAGCCGCGTGAACGCTCGGTGGTCGCTGTAAATCCCGCAGTAGTGCGATCGCGACCGGCCAGTGCGAAGGACACAAAAGTGCTGTCGCGCAACACCGTTGTGGGTGCCAACATTCGGTGAAGACAGCATCCCTGGATCCTCCTCTCGTCTCAACGTCTCGGCTTTTAACCCGAAGGCTCTAGGGGCTCCCTGCAGACGAGTATCCGGTTGAAGGTAAGGTGAGAAGCTCTGTTCAGCCTCGGGCCCTGCTGCCTCGTCCTCGCCGTGTCCCAGGCAAGTCGGCTTCAACTCAGCCTCGCACGAAGGCTCTCCAACAAGCATCCGGCATCGGAGCAATGACTTTCAATCCATTCATGCTGTCACGACTGGCCTGTTGCACGGGCAGGGAAGTTAGATCAAGCAGCGATGGCCACCAATACCTCGCCATGATGTCAGCTGCAGGGGACACTGCTCTGATCGCGGTGAAGCAGAGGTGAAGTGCCGGACAGTCATTATAGAAGCCAGCAGAGCGGGTGGCCTTGTAATTACTTGCAAGCCCGACCTCGGTACGAGTATGTCTGCCTGATGTAGCCGTGACGTCTCAGAGACCACCATCAGGACGTCGATCCCCGCACGGGCACCCCGGGTTGAAGATGCCACGAACAAAGGCAAGAAGAACTCACAGCCACTGGAGGTCCGAGTTGACTTCTCATAATATGTTCTAGCATGCGTCTAAGCACCAAGACATGCATCAAGCCTGTCTGGGAAGGAACATCTAGGTACCCGGGTTCAGTCACAAGCTGGCAAGGAGCCAGTACAGTGCCACGAGGGAGCCGCTGCTACCGGCGAAGATGGCAGCCCTGGGCCGTAGCATGCCCATCACAAAATATCACGAACGTGCTTGCCGCAATAATTAGAATGAGGCTCAGGGTACATTAGAGTAGGTTTTCTAGTCAGTCCGATCCCCAGTATCACGCGCCTGCAATCACCTGACTTGGAAGTGGGAGTCAGGGCGCAGCACCTAAGCCTAGTTGTGTCTCATATGATTCCAAAGCTAGACATCCCACCACTGCATCCACGTCGGAGCTATTCCTCTCAGTCCCAGGTCTGCACGCGTCCGCACACATGAGGTTCCGGCACCATGGACTCTTCTCGATCCAAGAGGATCAGGGTCATCACCTCAAAAGAGATGACCGACACACTCCCACTTCACAAACCTCAGTTTACAACGAACCTTCTGGGCTGAAGTACCTGATTTTTATGTAGGAGTCCATCTGTGTGCCTCTTTCCGGCAGCTTGTTCTCATGGTGGCTGGTGCTGTACCAAGGCAGGCGTTGTTCCGAGTTGAAGAACTCGTACAGAGTGTTGTTCTTGCAACGAGGGAGGATAAGCGAACGGTGTGGCAGAGCTGCTTTCGTGAACTTGAACGCTGTGCAGTACCTCGCAAGCTTCTGCCCGTCAGCTTGGCAGCGTCGTGGCCCAGAACAGACTACATCAGCTACAACCGGCCTGTTCAGGCCTCTCTGCATGCATCTGCTTTTGAAATGATAGCCCCACCTGCAGAGACTGGCACAGTTGCCTTGCGATGTAACTTCCAAAACACCACGCATGAATGTCTCACGATCACCCGTGCTGGAGATAGCCCTTTCGGATTTCCACCAAACTTGATACGCACCTCTCAACCTCCATGCTTTTCTGCCGAAGGGACGAGGATGTAGATGACCAGTCCCATCTGGGTGTGCTGCATTTGGGCTCTCCAAAGCTGGCCCCCAGAGTCGGACTTCTTTGTCTCCACGAAGACCTCTAACTACTATAAGGGCCGAAGTAATGACGAATACTGTTTGGGGGGTGCGCCTTATTTTAAGTATAGTATAACGGGCCCCATAACCCTATTGAAATCATGAAGGCCCCTATGTCTATGTTAATTACAAACACATTCTTGGCGGCTTCAAGCAATGCAAATTGAACCCTCTCAACCAACCCTGAAAACTTCGCAAATTTCTTCAACCGTTCGTTTCGCAACAGTCCATGGCATCATGGAAGCTCTCACTCACACGCTTTTCAGATTTCAGAATGGCTTTTGATTCCTTGAAATATGCGAAATGCCCGGAGAGCATTGTGGCTCAAGGCGGGATTAGGTTCAGAGTTGGGGGAGATTCGCAAGTCCCTTGCGAGCATTTTGGCATACCTGTTTGTCTCATTTTCTAGTCCCTGTCGAGCGGTTTGCCACCTGTTTGTCAAAATCTCTATTTTCTTTCGAGCGGTTTGCTACCCGTCAGATTCCCCTTTCGAGCGGTTTGCTACCTGTTTGTGAGATTCTCTGGTCCCTTTCGAGCGGTTTGCTACCTGTTGCTCAGATTCTCTACTCCCTTCCGATCGGTTTGCTACCGGTTTGTCAGATTGCCTAATCCCTTTCGGATTCTCTGGTCTTTTCGAGCGGTTTGCTAACTGTTTGTCAGATTCTCTAGTCCCTTTCCAGCGGTTTGCTACCTGCTTGTCAAAGTTGCTAGTCCCTTTTGAGCGGTTTGCTACCTGTTTGTCAGATTCTCTAGTCCCTTCCGATCGGTTTGCTACCTGTCTGTCAAGTTCTCTAGTCCCTTTCGAGCGATTTCTTTCCTGTTCGTCAGATTCTCTGGTCCCTTTCGATCGGTTTGCTACCTGTTTCTCAGATTCTCTAGTCCCTTTCGAGCGGTTTGCTACCTGTTTGTCAGATTCTCTACAGTAAACTCCATAAAGTTGGAAACCGGATAAAGGCCAAATAGCCTGTTTGTCAAATTCTCGAGTCCATCTCGCTCCTTTCGAGAAGTTTGCTACTTGTCAGATTCTCTAGTCCCTTTCGAGCGGTTTGCTACCTGCTTGTCAGATTGTCTAATCCCTTTCGAGTTGCTCCCTGTTGCTAAGATTCTCTATTCCCTTCCGAGGGGTTTGCTACCTGTCTGTCAGATTCTCTGGTTCGTTTCGAGCGGTTTGCTACCTGTTTGTCAGATTCTCTAGTCCTTTTCGAGCGGTTTGCTACCTGTTGCTCAAATGCTCTACTCCCTTCCGATCAGTTTGCTACAGGTTTGTCAGATGCTCTAGTCCCCTTTCGAGCGGTTTGCTACCCGCTTGTCAAGTTTTCTAGTCCGGTTCGAGCGATTCGCTACCTGTTTGTCAGCCTGTTTGTCAGATTCTCGAGTCCAATTCGCTCCTTTCGAGAAGTGTGCTACTTGTCAGTCGGATTCTCTAGTCCCTTTCGAGCGGTATCCTACCTGTTTGTCAGATTCTCTAGTCCTTTCGAGCGGTTTGCTACCTGTTTGTAAAATTCTTTAGCCCCTTGCTAATTCTCTCGCCCCTTTCGAGCGGTTTGCTACCTGTTTGTCAGATTCTCTAGTCCTTTCGAGCGGTTTGCTACCTGTTTGTCAGTATCTGTAGTCCGTTTCGAGCGTTTTGCTACCTGTATGTCAGATTCTCCAGTCGCGTTCGAGCGGTTTGCTACATGTTTGCTACCTGTTTGTCAGAGCAGAACCAAGCGAATGTGATCATCCCTGCACTGCTCGTAACAACATGCCTGAAGCGCTGACAGGCTGCAATCAGGTACCCGAACACCAGTCGGCGGAAGGCAAAGCCAACCGCCAGAATCACAGGAATGAATGGCTGCAAGCCTCGAGCTGACTGGGAGCTCAGCGCTCAGCAAGACTCATCTTCTGTTGAGCGGAGCTTGGGCAAGTGGCTGCATAGGGTCAGACCCAGCACCATGTGCAGCGACCAGCGCGCACTCCGCGCGCCGACGCCGTGAAACGTTTGGTCCTTCCAGCTTTCTGGAGCAAGGCATGCATTTGAACAGTGTGTCTACTTGGGCTCGTGCCGGGCGCATGTTAAACTGCTGTAGCTGCAATACAGTAGGACAGAGTGTACGAGACCTACATCCCCAGCAACACACTTGTGTCGGGAGCCTCAAATGGCAGGCCGGACTGCATTGTTCAAGGCATGCTGTTGGTGTTGAATCTTGATCCGGTCTGCGGACTGCGACATCAGGGGGCTGGAAAGTTGCACTGAGGAATGAAAGGCTATGGACTCCTCTTATAAATCATTCTTGTATGTATGTGTGAGCGTAAATGTTTCGGACCGGGCTCACATGTTCGTTGTGAGTGTCTTGCACAAACGGCTGCATATCTATCTATACGTCACAGAGTCAGGAGCTTGCAGGTCCTCTGGCTCGGAAAGCTCTTTGGCAATTTCCGGAGGCCTCAGACCACAACAGCCTGTTGTACTGCCACCATACTACTACTACTACTACTACTACTACTACTACTACTACTACTACTACTACTACTACTACTACTACTACTACTACTAGGTTACTACTCCTACTCCTACTCCTAGTCCTACTCCTCCTCCTCCTCCTCCTCCTCCTCCTCCTCCTACTACTACTACTACTACTACTCCTGCTGCTGCTACTACTGCTACTAACTGCTACTAACTGCTACTACCACTGCCACTACTTCTACCACTACTACTAAAACTACCACTACTACTTGTCCACCACCACCACGACTACGACGACTACTACTACGACGACGACTACGAATGAGACTACGACGACGACGAGCACTACGACTACGACTGGTACGTCTGCTACGACTACTACCATGACAACTTCGGCTCGATTAAGGCAAGCGACTCACCCGCCTGCAAGGCCTTCCAGAAATAAAGTAGTGGAAAGCCTCAGGAATGCCGTAATGCGCATTGAATATGGAGTGGCAAATGTTGTGACAGACTCCATGTTTTGTCTAAGGCCCGTGCAGCGAACAAGGTCAAAGAAGGGAGTGCTCCACAGAAGAACGGCATACCGGAGGTAGAAATTCGTGGAGTCGGGAAGCTGGTCTGCAAGCAAATACCAGACCTGCACCAGGGGAGGGGCCCATGATTCATTGGGGTCCTTATAACAGGGATCCTACTATTTAGGGCAGTATATTCGGGTCCCCTGTTTTCGGAAACTCCCAGATCATGTGACATTGTCCGTTCCTGCCAAAAGGCTGCAAGGCATGTGCGCCTTCAGCGGTTCTTGTGCCAAGCGCGCTGCCGCTTCGAAGAGTGAGGTGCCAACGGCTGTGACGAGCAGGACGAACACCACCTCGGGCGACAGCATCGCAACGGCCGGAATCCACTCTCGGCATCAAAGAAATTCAAAAGCCGAAAGCCGAAAGCCGAGGGTCGAGGAAGAAGAAGTACCACCGCCTCGCTGGGACATTGAATCATTGCATGCCTTTGGGCTAGAGTTATCAGTTAACAGCGGAGGTAGGTCAGGTCAGCAAACTGCAGGCAAGTATCTGGATCTTGTGCTGGCCTTTTGAACCAGACCGTAGGCGATAAAACCTTGAAAACACCTGCTGCACTTCAGATGCAAATAAACAAGGAAGCTGGCAAGCAGGCAGCAAACCCTTTGCCAGTAAATGCCTACCTAAGAAGGCATGACGCAAATTGAGTTCTTTGCCTCCGAGAGCACCCAGGGCACAAGGTCCATCAGCATGGAGAGGAGGCTTGTGCCCAACCTCGGCGCATTGTTGAAGAGTTCAGGATAGCTCATGTGACTCAGTGACGGTGTGGATGCTAGCAGCGAAGCTGCATGGGATCCACGACAATTGAAAGATTCCGATTGATGGTCAGATCTGAGGTGGCTGCAGAGCTTCCCATGCTGTGGTAATGTACTGGTACTCCCTGGACCACACCTGCACCACGCGGCAAACACGGTCCCGCTCTCTGTGACAGGCTTCTCTGGCAGTCCAGCGCAGTTTGCCAAAAAAACGTAAGCGTCACTGGAGCATAGGTTTCCGGGGGCTCGAACGGATTGCGCAAGCTACAGCCGCCTACCAGCTGCTAGCCGGACGGTGGCACCTCGAGCTTCGGCACCAGGTGTGTCAGGGAATCCACGCTCAGCAAGGACGAAATGCCAATCCTGATGAAGTTCGGCTCGATGACGCTACATCAGCTGCTGCTGAAAGTTTGGCAACCAATGCTGCGCCGCCATGACCAAAACATGACTTGAAGCCAAGAGTCACGACCGGCAGGAAAAAGAAAAACACGCAAGCCACCTCAGTCATCTCCATCCTTCTGTTCCACTTCGCCAAACCATGCCCTCAGCCAAACCGAAAGTAGCCAAGGCACTAGCAAGCGCCCAACGAGCGCACTGCCTTTTTCTACACTGGCCGACGAACGAGTGAATGAGGCGAAGTGCACATCGAAAGGCTCCGGGGCCAAGGAGACCGCGAAGTGGCCGCGACCTGGACCAACGGCCAACGTCTCTTGCAAGGGAAACCCCGGCCCTAAAAGATTCGAGAAGCATCTTTGACATCCACACTTGAAAGCTGTCGACAGATTCGACAATGCTGACTGCAGCCGGCAGACTTTCACTGTATCGCAGACCCCTCGCAAACTCGGCATGGCGGCGATCGCGGAAGGTTACAAAAGCCGCATCGCTCGCGAAGGACTGGCAACCTTCCGGCTGATGACACATGCATTCAACAACGATGCAAGCTGCAAGCCCTGCTGTATCCAATCCTGGGACGAAGGCTGTACACTCTGGTGGCCATCTCCTCCGCTGCAGCCGACGCCCGGTTGTATCGCCTGGAGTCAAACCGGTTTGGACTTTGGCACGCATTGCCGTCGCAATTGCGAGGCGATACAACCGGGTGTGGGGTCCTCTCCAAGGTCTGCAGTCGTCGAGGCGATGGTGCCTTGCAGGACACAACAACATCTTTTCAGGTTCTCCTGGCAGCACTAGCCGCTAGCCTTGAGCCCTAAGCCTTAAACCACAAGCCCTCAACCCCGAACAAAAGTTCTGTCCGAGACAATTGGGGCAAAGCGAGGCTGCAAAGGCACCTCGCGAGCTTCGTGTGAGGCAGCACATTGCAAACCAACCTGGTAATGCTCGGACGATAGCGGACAACAGCCACTGGCATGAAGAACGACATGCAGCAAAATCTTCCAACAAGAGCACCAAGAACAGCTGCGACAGAAACAACACGAAGAATATCAATAGTTATATTGACAACGGCAAAGGGGACCATATCGAGGGCGACGACGAGGACCGCGACCACAATCTCTGCGACAGCGGCAAAGACAGGCACAACAGCAGCAGCAGCAGCAGCAGCAGCAGCAGCACGAAGGCGCAGCAGCAACTCCTGCAGAGCAGCCGTTTTCAATATCTGCCATTACAACAGCTGTTGCTGCTGCTGTAACAGCATGGACTGGAAAATCGAGGAACAATGGCGGCCCGGCAGCCTCGGACTCGTCCCTCCCAGAGAAGCAGGCGAACACTTAAGCCCCACGACAGCATCAGACCGCCAGGGCGGGGCGAGGCAAGTTCTTGAAAGGCGACTGAGCAAGTGCTAGTTTTTACATGCGGGTCGGTTCCCTAGACATGTTGTGACAGATGTGCATCGAGCCTGCGCCAGCTCTTCCGACAGCATGTCTCGCGCCTGACGAGGGGAGGCATCTTACGACATCAACTTTGATGTGCCCAGTCTGAGTTCTCGCATCAGCTGAACATCTACTGTCAGCTGGAGTTGGCCTGCTGCCTTATGGACAGATGATGAGCCGTAGCCGCCTCGATGAGCGGCAGCAGCGAGGACGTGTCCCGCACGAAGACGACGTCCTCGACCACAGGCTGCCCGAAGATCTGATCGAAGAACCTGGCCTCAACCGCCCAGAACTGGCCACAAATACTCGGAGACACCAACTCTGACAAGACCGGGCGGCCATGGCAGCGTCGGTGCGGAGTTGCTCGGGGATGCCTGTCAGAAGATGCTTCTGGGATTGAATGTCACGACCGAAGAAGCTGCCGCCTTCCACCAGCCGTGTGGTGGCTCTTGCCTCTGGCATATTGGAGAGCCAGCCTCGTGTACAACAAAGGATGTTTCTTCATTGCTCTGCCTGTTGTCGTGTTCCTGCTTCTTTATAGTATTGCTCTGATGGAAGTATTCAAAGTATTGCTACCAATATCGTGAACATGGATGTCAATATGAAGACTGGCATTGCTGCAAGAGTCGACACGCTGTGATGTCGACAAGATCCGATCACTCTTCCTCTTGCTGCTGCAGATTCCGAAATCAAAATACTGCACCGCTGAGTACGGAGCGACTCCGTCTGGGCCGGAACTTTCGATGCTGCACGCGGTACACCTCACGCAGAGAGACGATGAGCATTGATGTTACGGCAGCAGCATGCTGAGTGCAGGGCCAGGCAAAGCACAAGCAGCACCACATACCACACGAACGCGGCATGGACCCAAAGTATCCAGGTCTCTGCATCAAGATTGCTCAAACCTCAGAGCAAGTAAAGTACTCATCCGCGGTTGATGTTCAATGCATGTCTCCTTCGTGCTCACTGGTGCTATTAGCATTACTAGTGTTATTTATGGTTATGAGTAGTAGTACTATTTGTCGAGCATGCTTCTGTTTGCGCTTGCTGTTCTTACTAATATTGCTGCTACTTTTAACAATACGACTATCACTATGCGAATAGTCTTACATGTCTTTTGCTATTCCTACTGCTGTTGCTGTTGCCATTACCCCCAATTTACCACAACGATTACAATTACTAGGACTATGACAGTGACTGTGACTACGACTATGATTACGACTATTTCGACATAGTATGGTTAGTACTACAGTATGAGTAATACGATGACTATGACTATTCATATTACTGTTCCTTATACTTTCACTATTACTACTACTATGTAAGCCGTATCCTATGGCTACAGAAAGAGTCACAATTACAACCATTATTGTCTCCATCGTGTGCAATTCTACCCTTACTGTTCTTCTTAATCTGCTATTGGGGTTCCTTATAATAACTGTAGTATAATGGGCCTTGCAACCGTATTCTAATTATTAGAGAATCAATGCTCGAGCGAGACTCCGATCCGGCTGAGGTCGTCGTTCGCGCCGCCGGAGCGCGCGTGCAGGGGCGCCAGCACCATCAGAGCCGGAATGCCGATGCCAAACATCACCTATGGGTTTAAGGCAGTTTAGGATACAGGGTTTTAGGGTACGTATGTGGGTTTAAGGTTTAGGACACCCTGTGCATAGTCTTACCAAGTAGATCTTTCTTCACCTCCCCCAGCTATCCGCCCACGGTAGGAGCCTTCATGCTGAGATGGGTAAACTCCAGCAGCATGATTTGGTCCATTCCAACGTCATCAATGACGTCGTCAAACCTGTGTTGCTCCGGCAGTGTCTGGCGATTCTACGCTTTGCCCCGGGTCGGGCCTGTAGGAGACACTGGTTCGAAGCCACCCGAAGAAGCCGAAAGCTTGAGCCCGCAGCTCGCCCTTTGACCTTGGACACCCCAGGGCCATCTCCACCCGGCCTCCCGATCTTACGAGTAAGGACTTTTCTTTCTGTCTTATGAAGCATGTCCAAGCTTCGCTGACTATGTTCCGCACGAATGGTGCACAAAGCAGCTTCAATACTCAACAAGACGTAGCCGCATTCCAAGATGTTCATGAAAGACGGACTGGGGCAGGCGCGAGGTGCTGCCCTCGTAGACCATCGGATACCGCTGCCGCAAGAAGTAGAAGGCCACACAGCTGCTGATACCGATCAAGGTGCTGGTCAGCATCGCAAAGCCGAAGCTTTCCTAGGTAATCAACACTGGCTAAGCCCATGGAATGTGCAACAGCGCTCCTGGCTTCAATCTGCGAGAGCAGCTCTGAAATCCAAGACTCGGTATCTTGAGATGTGTTCTTCCTGATGACTGCAAATCGGTCGTCGCTGATAGCCGTGACGCTCATGGCCCAAGCACATACCCTATGGCCAGATCAAGGCACGACCTAGTCAGTGCCTTCTTGGAGGCACCGCTGGACTGGTTGAAAATCGCTAAAGACAGCGCCTCATCGCTGCCACGCTTACATTGCGAAGTAGTACCAGACTCACGTCCTTCATGCGTGTCCCTACAGTTGCCTGGCTATGCATGCTCAATGCTCAAGAGCTGGGGCCATGGAAAGGGATTGCGGAGCTTGCCATCCTTTCCCCCGCCCAGAATCCAAACGACCCGAGACGTGCGACACAAATTTACAAATGCATATCTTCTTGCTCGTGCTTCCTAGAGCAGCACTTCACAGGTGTTCATTCGATGGGGAACCGTGACTCAGACAGCGCGCCCCATGCAGCTCCACCAGCCGTCCAATGCAGCTGAAGCTCCGAACCAAGAAGAGCGGGATCAGGCCTCACAGGCTGGGCCGCTTGATTTGGGCTGTTCTCCAAATTAGGGTTCGTTTTAGGGTCCTTTTAGAAGTTTTGGGAGCTGGAAAGGAACCCCCATTTAGAGAACTCCCCATTTCCAGATTGCTGTTACGCGCAGGTTGAGACTAAGGTTTCAGCAGAGAGGGACACACATTCCAGACAGGTCTCCAGGCTCTTACCCGGAATCCCATGCTCTGCATGACAAACCACTGTTCACTGGTTCATGCTGCAGGACACAGCATATGGGAAGAAAGCGGGCTCTTCCATCGTACATATTGTGTTCTTGCATACGTCTGGTATGTTCCCTCGCTGCAATTGATGCTCTGCTCGTCGCTGAACTAAGCACAGACGTATCAAGAGATTTCGGAACAACCTTCTGCAAAGACCCAACTGAAGAATGGAAACCATTCAAATAAATCTTTCCTACTAAAAACCGAAGAAGTCTTACTGAAACTCTATTCTGCTCATTCTTCCCTCGCGGCAAGCAGTGTTTACTGCAAGCCGACATGCTTCAAAGCCACCCATGCCGGTACATCGGATCTTCTGGCGAGGCATGTAAATCAAGCATTGACAAGCGCACGGTTTAGTGGCGATAATACCTGGTTGGTGGTTTCCCTTGGTGTAGGCCGTTTCTAACACACTCGAGTCTTTGCTATGAAGTTCATGCCTCTCTGTTTGGGTAAATGTTCCCACAGATAAGATAAGATGTTTCCAGCAGGGGGCGTCCTGTCACACTGGTGTGCACCCTTGTGGCATGCACTTGTTGTTTTGGCGTGTATGATGCACTAAGTACTGGACGCACATGCGAAAATCCCAGTAGTGGCATAGTCTATAGCCTTCAAATCTACAAATCCACCATGCCTTCAATGCCTCCCCCGTCACACATCCCACGTTCCGGCATCCCAGCGTTTTCCTACCCTAAAGCCTAATCCGAAACCCTACGCCCCAAATCCCAAATCCGAAACCCTACGCCCTAAATCCCAAAGCCACAACCCTGCACCCTGAATCCCAAATCCGAAACCCCAGACTATAAATCCTAAACCCTAAACCCTGAACCCTAAACTATAAACCCTAAACCCTAACTCAAGATGTTTAGACGAAGGAGCTCAGGGCCAAGAAGCTGCCAATCTCCAACTCAGGGATGGCCTGTTCTGGGACCCATGATACATAACACATAGTATACCTAAACGTGCATAAATATAAATCTAAATACATACACACATATATATATATATACACATATATATATATATATACTTATAGTACATATTTAATAACATATAAAGTGACATAGGCATGGTAAGGGTGATTTGGAGACAGAGAAATGAAGCGAGCGGGTGAAAGAGCAAACGAGACGGAGAGGTCCCGGGATGCGGGGATGGACAGACACAGAAATAAGGTCGGGGGAATGGGGAGAAGAACACGAGAAAGAGACTACCGAAGCGAAGATCTGAAGAGACAAACGAGGAAGAAACAACAGCAGCCAACGGCTTTTTCGATAGGGAGCCATAGGCAAGTCTTTTGGCAGCCATGCGCCTCACACAAACTGCATGCCCGTGGGCCCAGGTACAACTACCGTAGAAGAAGCTGGTGTGCTTTGTTCTCACCGATTCAAGATTCTGACCCTGAGTCCCTCGAGCCGCCTCTACCAACTTGGTGATGTGCGCAACGGCCTGGTTCAAGCATGTGTCAAAGGCGTAGCTTTGGGAACGATGCAATGCTGCAGGTATCTTGCGCACGCCAAGACAGCATGTGTGGAAACGGCCGGTGGCTGCATTCTGACCGTCAGACCTGAACAGGTTCGAGCCCAATCCTTCAAGGTAAAATGAGAGCACCAGGGAAACCAACCAGGCGCCGCCTTGAAGAAGAGCCAGTACATTAGACCCCAGAAGCAAGCACCTGTCCATGGAGAGCTCGACCGCTGTGCAGATTATAATAGTGCGAAAAAGTACAAAAACAACGGCAGTAGCTGTAGGAGTAACCGCAGCGCAGTAGTAGTAGTAGTAGTAGTAGTAGTAGTAGTAGTAGTAGCAGTAGCAGTAGCAGTAGTAGTAGTAGTAGTAGTAGCAGTAGTAGCAGTAGTAGTAGGAGTAGTAGCAGTAGTGGTAGCAGCAGTAGCAGTAGTAGCAGTAGTTGCAGCAGCAGCAGTAGCAGTAGCAGTGCAGTGGCAGTGACAGTGGCAGTGGCGCGGCAGCGGCAGTGGCAGCCGCAGTAAGTCGTAGCAGTAGTAGTAGCAGTAGTACTAGCAGTAGTAGCAGCAGCAGCAGCAGTAGTAGTGGTTAGTATGGCAGCACCAGTGGCAGTGGCAGTAGTAGTAGTAGCAGCAGCAGTAGACGTCTTCGTAGTACTAGTACTACTGGTGGTCGTTACTGCTCAGATCACTTTTTACTATTGCCACCACCACCACCAACAACAACAACACCACGACGTTCGCTACTGCTATAACTGCCTGAATGCTAGCTCTACCACCACTGCCACAGCAGCACATCCAGAGACTACCTACTGCTAAATGTCGACGGCTAGAGCATCAGTTGTCGTTCTAAGGTAACGTGCTTTGATCGAAAGGCTTACATTAGATCAGACGGAATCTACACACTACTCGCGGATGCTACTTACTTGCAAACGCCTCCAACGAGTTCGGCGGTGGCGAGCCGGGGCTCGCTGGACGCCTGCATGTCTCGGCGGACATGATCGGTCTAGATTTGAGCGCGCATGTGCTTTTCATAAAACGAAGCCGTTCTACTTCTCATGACTCTTCAAGACCGTTGGAGTACAGATCTAGAAGGCTTGCACGGCCTCTGTTCGTACCCACTGCTTCGATTGGCTCGGGCTTCAGGTTGGTGGTGTATCTTCCACAAGTTATTGGGAAATGGAGTGTCCAATCCTTGAATCCGTTGGTTCTGCCTGCCTCCGCGCTTTGCGCATCCCCAGCTTTCACCAGATGTTTTCGAGCGACGGCTCCATGATGGCTCAGGTTTGGCAAGGCACTGACAAAGCTGGCTCGGCCTTGCAAGTGGCGGTGAGGGTGAGATGCGGAAGCACGTGACTGCCCCAAGAAAGCCAGCGTGCTGAGGTGAGTGCCCCCATGTTGTAGTTGCCGACTGCCTGCGTCGCTCATCTGCTTGGAAGGTTCTGAACGGATTGAGATATCAGCTACCTGCCCGACTGACAGCAACCAATCAAGAGCAAGTTCAGCTGCAATGTGGGTGTGCTGGGTGGGTGTAAGGAAGGGATTCGAAGCAGATGGACGACCAAAAGCCTCATACGAGTATCCGTGTAGTCATCGAATCTAGGAATCTAGGGCCTGCAGAGGGTGTTGGTGTGCTGGCGGAAAACACGCTTGCAGGACGGCGGAGTGTCGACGACCTGAGCGGTGAACCGATGCCCCGCGCCGGCTGAGGCATGTGTTGAAGTTGCGACGGTCTACGGTCTCAACTGACCAAAAGAAAAACTCGTGTTCAGCACAATGTAGGTCGCCTAAGTGTGCACGCGATGCGCAATCCTGAAACTCCAGTTTCTACCGGAATAGAATGCAGTCCCCATGTAGAAGGACCCTTACGTACAGTAGAGACCACATGCAAAAGGGACCGTTCTGAGCAGCTCACAGAAGCAGGCCGAGGCCACCCAGTGCTGCGCGAGAGCGCGGCATGGTTCCAGCGGAGACTCTGAGCCCCCTATGTACCTTATTTGGGGGTCCTTATAATAGGGATCCTACTATTTAGGGTACTGTATTAGGGTCCCCTGTTTTCGGAAACTCCCATATACCGTTTGCTTGGGGCTCATTAGCAGTTAGGCGTTGTTCATTCCCTTTTTGCAGCGGGTCTACACCCTGCCATATTAGGGGTCCAGGCACATGGAGTAGATCTCACTGAAACGGTGAAGTAAACCCACACTGCCAAGACGTGACCCTCCAAAGAGCCATTGGACATAAGCGCTAGTCAGAGATGAGATTCTGAGATGGCTCCATTGCTTGGCCTGCTTACTGGCTGGGGCAGATCGAGATGCTGGCGTCGGTACTTATTCCGGGGTATCAACAGTGGGGCTATATGTATGCGTTGATGTCAGACTGGCTCGATACTCTCCATCCGCAGCTCAGAAGACACATGAACAGCTCCCGCGCACGATCGAGGGCTCAAGCACCACCCTTCTGCGCGGCTTGCTTTGTTTTCCGGTGCGCTAGCACCCAAGAACACACCCAAGTGCAACTGCTGCGAGAGGGACGCCAGCTACTTCAGTATTACTACTGTTTTTACTGTTATTACTGCTATTGTTGCTATTATTATTAGGAATCTATAAAGAACCACGATATAAGCGCCAATGGGGCCGAACAGGGTTCAAAATCCGACACGAGATGGCCCTCTGCGCATTTGGCACTTTGGATGTAATGAGTCCGTGGGCAGGCCGAGTCCCCGAGCGGCTGACACGAATCCAACTTCCTTGGCATCCCAACTTACTCTGTTTCTAGCAAACACAAGTTGACGATGGGCACTGCGGGAACTACCTTGCTAACTCAAAGCCTGTTATTTATGGACATGTGCATGACAGTGACGCTGCAGGCATCCATTTTGGATGTTGCATGTCACTGGCCAGAACGGCTTGCGGCTTGCGGTTACGTACATTGGGCAAAGCAGAAGCATTTTTGCAATCCGCCCGCTACAGCATGATACCTTCATGTACGACAATCTATTACAAATGGTTGCACATGGCAAAGATACATTCCCCTCCGTGTATGGGAAATACTTTCAGCTTGCCCAGGCAAGCTTGAAACTGCCTGTACCGCGACACCTTCAGTCAACAGTGGCGAATTCGAGATGACAGACCTGTGCAAAAAAGGCTGATAAGGTTTTAATGCTGATGAGGCGGTAGATCCGCCACTATTTAAGACCAACCTACAGCTCGCGGCCGTTTTGGCGCGGCGGGAGCAGCTAACCTACCCGCTTCAAAAAGAAGACTCATTGAAAAACCCGATTTCGGATTTTCTTCGGCCAAGGCCCAGTAGTTTGGGCCTGTGGAACTCTGTGATTACATGCACTTCGATGTCCTGCACTCCGACAGGCGCTCCGGCCTAAGTTACAGTTGCTCTGCCCTGCTTTCACAAACCAGCACAGAGCCGCTCTGTTCCTGACAGGGCGTTGGTTGTTTCGAAGGTGTTTGGGTATAGGAAAGCTATAGTCCTAAGAAGGGGCCTTACAAAATGATGGTACTGAATATTCAGGCTTCTATATTGCGGCCTTCATCTTCACAAGCAACTGAACCTTCTTTGACCAATCAGCCGGCAGAAGAAACCACGGACTCATGGTGTATCAGGTGCACAATGCCACAGCAAGGGACATGTAACTCGCAGGCAGTGTCAATGATACCATGTCTGATAAGACACAACTAGGGGCAGCCATACATACAGCTACTGTGCGATTCACTGAATGCAATGGTACGTTCTGGTAGATCTCTCGCAACAATTGACCATGAAGTACAAAGTCACATTACATGCGATGTGCTGCTCATACTGAATCAAGAAAACGAGTATGTCGTCTGAGGCATCTCATCGTCATCAGCGTCGTTGTCATTCCTCGTCAATATAGAAATCCACACCATCATCGTCATAATCGGCGTGAGAAGAGTATGATGCCTGAAACAGAGAACCATGCCACTAGCGATTCCAGCGAAATGGGAGTTTCCGAAAATAAGGGACTCTAATATAGTACCCTAAATAGTAGGATCCTTATTACAAGGACCCCAAAACAAGGTACCCCTAATTCTCGGAAACTCCCCAATCACTCCTCAGCCCAACGGCCCCCCGACCTGGGGCCCACGTGGGACGATGACGTGGTTCACGTGAGTGACCCCCTCCGAGCTTTGAGTCGGAGCGGGGCTGCCGTCGGCTTCCTGTCTGCCCCAAGTGCAGTATTTCTGTGTACTTTGTTATGCTATACTTTACTATACTGTACTATATATATATATGCATATATATATATATAGATCATGGTACATAATTAGTTGTGTCACTATGAGAAGTATATGAGAATATGTAGTATGACCGGGACTAGTGTTCGCAGGCGCAAGTAAATTTCGACGATTATGGCTAGCGACGTGCCTATGCTTGGTGCAACCATGGTTAAGAGTTGAAGACAACATCGGTAAGCGATTGTAATCTGCAAAACTACAACCTTCAACCACTAGAACCGCTAGAACTTCCAGTTTCTTGCTCCTGGTGCAACTATGCTCGCTGCTGCTGTGACAACTGACGATTCACGACTACAGTGCGAATGTTCATGTCCTCAGTCTTGTCTTGTTAGCGGCGCACATTCCTGCAGCAGCTGCATCTGTTGTAATTTTGCTGCTCTCTTTGCGGCCCACTGCAAACACTAGCGCATGTGCTGGCTCGATTATTACTGCAACTGTTATTGCGGTATGTAGGTGTATGTATGCACAGGTGTGCGCCCGTGGATGTGTGTGTGTGTGTGTGTGTGTGGTTGGTGTGTGTGTGTGTGTGTGTGTGTTTGTGTGTGTGTGTGTGTCAATGTAGTCTTCCATGGGACTCCTCATGGCTGCCGCTTGTTCCGTGATCCTTTTTCCTGTTAGAACAGTAGCTGTTAGTACCAGAGGTGCCATCCTTCCTGGCACCGTGGCGCTACTTCCATTAGTGTTGCCAGCGCCACTACCTCCACCACCACCAGGACGGCCATGCTAACAAACTTTTCATCACTACAGTTACTCCCCACTCACCCGTCAGCATCCATGTACTGTTTACTACTTACACTAGGTAGTTTGTACTTACTAGTGTACGATTGCTGCTACTACTAGTACTGCATTCTTCTGCTAGTTGCTACGGCTACTGCGACGACGACTACTAACTACTACTAGCAATGAAAATCAAACTAGCAATGCTGCTGCTGCTCCTACTCCTACTCCTACTCCTACTCCTACTCCTACTCCTACTCCTACTCCTACTCCTACTCCTACTCCTCCTCCTCCTACTCCTACTACTACTACTACTACTGCTACCACCACCTACTAACTACTTGAGAAGAGGGCCACGAAAGCTAGGGGAGAGGAAGCGTAGCTGCGAGCAATTGGGGCTGAGTAAGGCGGGGGACACATGTGACATGAGAGTACTGTCGAACACGAGGCCGAGGCGACAAGGTATGTTCGGTTCAGTTTCATGGAGTGTCAGCTGGCTGAAAGATACTTTGGATTTTCAATCCCAAATTCTGTAACCCTAAGACGTAATATTAGAAGCCAACAGGCCAGATTCTGTTAGAAGGTGCTGCCGCCATGCTGTAACGGGAACCACCGGGTTGGCGTTGCGATCTGGAGGTTTGTGCTGGTTACAAGTTTCTGTTACGGTTGGAGTGCAAGTTGATTTGTAGTGAAGGTGCTAATAGCCGACCATGTCTGCGGGGCAAACGGAGGGATCCCTGGGGCTTCATGAGTTCGCGAATCTCTGGAGGCTTTTCGAGCAGGTCGCTGGCACAGCAGAGGATCCACGCCGAAAGCTGTCCTGGCAACAACTGCCAGTCAGGCACCGGCACCCCTTTTGGCGCGGTGCCAGAGGTTGCCGCTGACGCTCCAGCGGCGCTGCGACTCTCGGCGGCTCGGCCAGGTGCCTTCTCGTTGCCAGAATGTGCGCATGTGCTGGACTTTTCGATTCACTGTTGATGCGCTGCTGGTATTGCCTGCCAGGCCCAGGCCGCCAGTTTGGCCGGATCTCTGAGGAGGCGTGGGCGGCAGCGGGAAGTTGAGATCGTGCAGGGCTCTGCGGATCTGCACGGAACGCGTGCATTTCCGTAACCAGCGCGGCAGCAAGCGGTAGAAGACAAGGGAGAAGCGCTCGCCCAGAAAATTATCAACCGCGTGGGCTTTCCGGCCGTTGATGATAGTGAACTTCTTCTTCGTGCACATCCGCGCGGCTTGCTCAGGACGTCGCGCTAAGGTCTGCAGGGGTGTTCTGGGCGCATCGTTCGGCCACGTGCGTACATGCCCGCCGGTGAAGTTGCCGAGGCTGATGAAGACGGAGTCGCCACTGTTGTTAATGTTTCTGTGCAGGCGAGCGCCGCGGCCACGATGGCCCATGCTCATGGTAATAGAGGTGTAGCCATTACGCAAAAACGCGCGCAAAGGCGGTGATGTAGCATGCTGCTTCAAGTAGCGATTGAGAACCTTGCAGAAGCGAGGGCATGTGTTGGATCAACGGTGGCGCGTATGAGCAGACAGGTTTCCTCAGAAGGCAGCTGGAGGCGAAGCTTCAGAGCGTTCCAGACATACCCAAAGTCCGCAAGAGATAGGGTTTCACTGGCAACGGCTGGAGCGCGACCAAGCAGAAAACACAGAAGCCAGGCGAGGTCACTGCGCTGTTGCAGGTGTAACTGAAAGCGCTTGCCTTTGTACTGGAAGGTGTACACAGCCATAGGCCTGCGAAGTGGAGCAGAGGCAAGAGTTAAGCATCACATCTTCCCCTGGCCTCGCAGTTGGACGACACTGCGAAGGACCAAAAAGAACTGGAGCCAAGACGCAGCGCAAACGACAAACTTCAAACACAAGCAAACTCAGGGACCTTGTGGAAGGAGGGGGGGGGGGGAGTGTGGCTTAAACCGGGTCTATTTGGCAGCTGGATGTGTGTGTATTGGCAGGACTCCACGCGCCAGCTGCCAAATAGTCCCCATGTGGTGTTCCAGCGCGCCTGGACCCCGGGAATTAAATAATTTAAATCCGGGGGCCTCCCCCGTATTTAAATTATTTAATTGGGGCCAGGAATTAAATAATTTAAATAATTTAAATAATTTAAATAATTTAAATCCTGGGGGAGGGGGGTCCGGGGAGGGGCGGGGCCATGAATTAAATAATTTAAATAATTTAAATACGGGGGCCTCGCCCGTATTTAAATTATTTAATTCCCGCGGGGGGGTCCGGACCCGCCCGCCCCGGACCCCCTCCCTCAGGATTTAAATTATTTAAATTATTTAAATTATTTAAATTATTTAAATTATTTAATTGGGGCCGGGAATTAAATAATTTAAATAATTTAAATCCGGAGGCCTCGCCCGTATTTAAATTATTTAATTGGGGCCGGGAATTAAATAATTTAAATAATTTAAATCCGGGGGCCTCCCCCGTATTTAAATTATTTAATTGGGGCCGGGAATTAAATAATTTAAATAATTTAAATAATTTAAATAATTTAAATCCTGGGGGAGGGGGGTCTGGGGGAGGGGCGGGGCCGGGAATTAAATAATTTAAATAATTTAAATCCGGGGGCCTCGCCCGTATTTAAATTATTTAATTCCCGCGGGGGGGTCCGGACCCGCCCGCCCCGGACCCCCTCCCTCAGGATTTAAATTATTTAAATTATTTAAATTATTTAAATTATTTAATTGGGGCCGGGAATTAAATAATTTAAATAATTTAAATCCGGAGGCCTCGCCCGTATTTAAATTATTTAATTGGGGCCGGGAATTAAATAATTTAAATAATTTAAATCCGGGGGCCTCCCCCGTATTTAAATTATTTAATTGGGGCCGGGAATTAAATAATTTAAATAATTTAAATAATTTAAATAATTTAAATCCTGGGGGAGGGGGGTCTGGGGGAGGGGCGGGGCCGGGAATTAAATAATTTAAATAATTTAAATCCGGGGGCCTCGCCCGTATTTAAATTATTTAATTCCCGCGGGGGGGTCCGGACCCGCCCGCCCCGGACCCCCTCCCTCAGGATTTAAATTATTTAAATTATTTAAATATTTATTTAATTGGGGCCGGGAATTAAATAATTTAAATAATTTAAATCCGGAGGCCTCGCCCGTATTTAAATTATTTAATTGGGGCCGGGAATTAAATAATTTAAATAATTTAAATCCGGGGGCCTCCCCCGTATTTAAATTATTTAATTGGGGCCGGGAATTAAATAATTTAAATAATTTAAATAATTTAAATAATTTAAATAATTTAAATCCTGGGGGAGGGGGGTCTGGGGGAGGGGCGGGGCCGGGAATTAAATAATTTAAATAATTTAAATCCGGGGGCCTCGCCCGTATTTAAATTATTTAATTCCCGCGGGGGGGTCCGGACCCGCCCGCCCCGGACCCCCTCCCTCAGGATTTAAATTATTTAAATTATTTAAATTATTTAAATTATTTAAATTATTTAATTGGGGCCGGGAATTAAATAATTTAAATAATTTAAATCCGGAGGCCTCGCCCGTATTTAAATTATTTAATTGGGGCCGGGAATTAAATAATTTAAATAATTTAAATCCGGGGGCCTCCCCCGTATTTAAATTATTTAATTGGGGCCGGGAATTAAATAATTTAAATAATTTAAATAATTTAAATAATTTAAATAATTTAAATCCTGGGGGAGGGGGGTCTGGGGGAGGGGCGGGGCCGGGAATTAAATAATTTAAATAATTTAAATCCGGGGGCCTCGCCCGTATTTAAATTATTTAATTCCCGCGGGGGGGTCCGGACCCGCCCGCCCCGGACCCCCTCCCTCAGGATTTAAATTATTTAAATTATTTAAATTATTTAAATTATTTAAATTGGGGCCGGGAATTAAATAATTTAAATAATTTAAATCCGGAGGCCTCGCCCGTATTTAAATTATTTAATTGGGGCCGGGAATTAAATAATTTAAATAATTTAAATCCGGGGGCCTCCCCCGTATTTAAATTATTTAATTGGGGCCGGGAATTAAATAATTTAAATAATTTAAATCCGGGGGCCTCCCCCGTATTTAAATTATTTAATTGGGGCCGGGAATTAAATAATTTAAATAATTTAAATAATTTAAATAATTTAAATCCTGGGGGAGGGGGGTCTGGGGGAGGGGCGGGGCCGGGAATTAAATAATTTAAATAATTTAAATCCGGGGGCCTCGCCCGTATTTAAATTATTTAATTCCCGCGGGGGGGTCCGGACCCGCCCGCCCCACCCCCTCCCTCAGGATTTAAATTGTTTAAATTATGTAAATTATTTAAACTATTTAAATTATTTAAATTATTTAATTGGGGCCGGGAATTAAACCCTCCCACCACCCTCTCACCCACCACTTCAAGGGCTAGGGATCCCACACATCTGCGGGCAAAATCTGGCGGAAGTGATCCGCCACCGAGCAAAAAGCCTGTAAATACCGCATTCAACAAAGGGCCAGGGATTTCACACATCTGTTGGCAAAATCTG
The DNA here is from genome assembly GCA_905221615.1 of Symbiodinium sp. CCMP2592. NCBI lineage: Eukaryota > Dinophyceae > Suessiales > Symbiodiniaceae > Symbiodinium > Symbiodinium sp. CCMP2592. The sequence continues at coordinate 149,368 of CAJNDT010000006.1, forward strand.
GCGGAAGTGAGCAGTCGGTACCTCCGCCAGATTTTGCCAACAGATGTGTGAAATCCCTGGCCCTTTGTTTAATGCGGTATTTACAGGCTTTTTGCTCGGTGGCGGATCACTTCCGCCAGATTTTGCCCGCAGATGTGTGAGATCCCTGGCCGTTGTTTTAACGCGGTATTTACAGGCGTTCTGCTCGGTCGCGGCTCGCAGGGATGAGGGGGACACCCCTTGCGCTCTGTGGTTTTCTGATCTGAGTTTTCACAAGACCTTAGGGGGACACCACTTGCGATCTATGATTTTGGGATCTGAGTTCTTACACAACCTTCCCTCCACCTCCTGCCCACGCTACCTCCCAGACACCCTCCCACCACCCTCTCACCCACCACTTCAAGGGCTAGGGATCCCACACATCTGCGGGCAAAATCTGGCGGAAGTGATCCGCCACCGAGCAAAAAGCCCGTAAATACCGCATTAAACAAAGGGCCAGGGATTTCGCACATCTGTTGGCAAAATCTGGCGGAAGTACCGACTGCTCACTTCCGCCAGATTTTGCCAACAGATGTGTGAAATCCCTGGCCCTTTGTTTAATGCGGTATTTACAGGCTTTTTGCTCGGTGGCGGATCACTTCCGCCAGATTTTGCCCGCAGATGTGTGAGATCCCTGGCCGTTGTTTTAACGCGGTATTTACAGGCGTTCTGCTCGGTCGCGGCTCGCAGGGATGAGGGGGACACCCCTTGCGCTCTGTGGTTTTCTGATCTGAGTTTTCACAAGACCTTAGGGGGACACCACTTGCGATCTATGATTTTGGGATCTGAGTTCTTACACAACCTTCCCTCCACCTCCTGCCCACGCTACCTCCCAGACACCCTCCCACCACCCTCTCACCCACCACTTCAAGGGCTAGGGATCCCACACATCTGCGGGCAAAATCTGGCGGAAGTGATCCGCCACCGAGCAAAAAGCCCGTAAATACCGCATTAAACAAAGGGCCAGGGATTTCGCACATCTGTTGGCAAAATCTGGCGGAAGTACCGACTGCTCACTTCCGCCAGATTTTGCCAACAGATGTGTGAAATCCCTGGCCCTTTGTTTAATGCGGTATTTACAAGCTTTTTGCTCGGTGGCGGATCACTTCCGCCAGATTTTGCGCGAGATGTGTGGGGTCCCTGGCCGTTGTTTTTAACGCGGTATTTACAGGCTTTCTGCTCGGTCGCGGCTCGCAGGGATTAGGAGGACACCCCTTGCGATTTGTGATTTTGGAACTTATTTGTTATAACAACCTTTAGGGGGACACCACTTGCGATCTGTGGTTTTCGGTTCTGAGTTTTCACAAAACCTTGGGGAGACACCCCTTGCGATCTGTGATTTCGGGATCTGAGTTCTTACAAAACCTTGGGGGGGACACCGCTTGCGATTTGTGGTGTTGGAATTCTTTTGTTATAAAAAGCTTTAGGGAGACACCCCTTGCGATTTATTGTTTTGGAACTTGTTGTTTCAACGAACCCTTAGGGGGACACCCCTTGCGATCTGGGTTTTTGGGATCTGAGTCTGTACAAATCTTGGGGCGACACCCTTGTGATCTGTGATTTTCTCTGTGTTTTTTGCAGAACTTCAAGGAAAAAAAATCTTGCCGACGCAGGGGTAGATGGAGCTCTCTTGTCTTTCGTGAAGTTGAAGGGGCCTGTCTGCTGTGCTGAGATGGACCTCTCTCCCGTCTCATTACATGGGAGGAAGCTCTCAATCATTTCTTGTGGAGGATGAAGTAGAAGACTTTTCTTTTTGGAAGCAAGGGGAGCCCTGGCTTCTCTTGCTAGGAGCGAAGTCTCTTCAATCTTCTTAAGATAAAAGCGACTTACCAAGAGGTAAAGGCTCTCTCTGCTGAAATAAAGCTCTCGTCGCTTACCAAGAATAACTTGGAGTGAGCTCTCTTCCTGCTTCACAGCAGGGTAAGGTAGAGGGCTTGGGCTTCTCGTCTCGTTTTGAAGGCCACGGGGAGGACCGGCCATTCTCTTGTCAAGGATTGAAATTTGGAAAAGCTCTATCCTTCCTTCCTGATCGTACGCTCCCTTCCAAGTTTAGAGAGAAAGGAGGTTTCTTCTTCTTGTGCGTATGCTGTTCTCCATCTTTTGAAAAGGTAAAAGAAATGCTCAAGATCCAACCCCTTATGAAGAGAGAAAGGAGTTATCTTCTTTCCGACCGATGGGTAAACGGAGACCTTTGAATTCTCGTGAACTTGGAGGGGCCTGTCTGCTGGGCTGAGATGAAGCTCTCTTGCGTCTCATTACATGGGAGGAAGCTCTCAGTGATTTCTTGTGGAGGATGAGGTAGAAAATCTTTCTTTTTGGAAGCTATGGGAGCTCTGTCTTTGTTGCTAGGAGCGAGGTCTCTTCAATCTTCTTAAGACGAAAAGGCGACATACCAAGAGGTAAAAAGGCTCTCTGCTAGAAGGATGCTCTCTTCTGTTGCCACGAATATCCTGGAGACTCTCTTCTTGTTTTGGAGCATGAGGTCATTTCCCTTTGAAGGCTGAGGGACGACCAGATGTCTCTGTTTGAAAATTGGGGGGAGCTCCACCCTTTCTTCTTGAGTTGGGGGGAGCTCCACCCTTTCTTCTTGAGTGTATGCTCTCTTCCATTTTTAAAACGGCGACGGAAATAATCAGGATCCCCTCCCCATATCAGGAAAGAAAGGAGGTCTCTTCTTGCCGAAAGGTAAACGGTGCCCTCTTCTTTCTCATGAAATTGGAGCGGCCTGTTTGCTTTGTTGAGATGGCGCTTTCTTTTGTCCCATTAGTTTGGAGGAAGCTCTCAGTCTCTTCTTGTCGAGGATGAGGCAGAGGATTTGTCTTTTTGAAAGCTAATTCAGAGCATGGGGTAGAGGGCTGCTCATGTCTTGTTGAAGGATGAGGGGAGGATCAGACTCTTCTTCTGAAGATTGAGCGAGCTCTGTCCTCACTTCTTGAAAGCTATCCCTCTTCTATCCCTTGAAGAGGAAGAGGGGACGACAAGGAGCTCCTCTCTCTTCTTGTCGACTAAGAGGCAGCCGCAGTTCTTTTTGAAACTGGAGATGCGTTGAGCCTTGTCTTCTTCGACTAGAAGCGAGCTCCCTTCAATTCTCTTCAGAGGAGATGGAGACCTACCAAGAGAGGGAGGAGCTCGCTGCTCGAAATCAGCTGAATGACTTGGAGGGACTCTCTCCGTGGTTTCGTTGAGGGGTGGGGGCATCTCCGCCCTTTCTTCTTGAGCGTATGCCCTTTTCCATCTTTTGAAAAGGTAAGGGAAGTAATCAGGATCTCTTTCCACTGCCAAGAGAGAAAGGAGGTTTCTTCTTCTTGTGCGTATGCTGTTCTCCATCTTTTGAAAAGGTAAAAGAAATGCTCAAGATCCAACCCCTTATGAAGAGAGAAAGGAGTTATCTTCTTTCCGACCGATGGGTAAACGGAGACCTTTGAATTCTCGTGAACTTGGAGGGGCCTGTCTGCTGGGCTGAGATGAAGCTCTCTTGCGTCTCATTACATGGGAGGAAGCACTCAGTGATTTCTTGTGGAGGATGAGGTAGAAAATCTTTCTTTTTGGAAGCTAGGGGAGCTCTGTCCTTTCTTGCTAGGAGCGAGGTCTCTTCAATCTTCTTAAGACGAAAAGGCGACATACCAAGAGGTAAAAAGGCTCTCTGCTAGAAGGATGCTCTCTTCTGTTGCCACAAATCACCTGGAGACTCTCTTCTTGTTTTGGGGCTTGAGGTCTTTTCCTTTTAAATGCTGAGGGATGACCAGATGTCTCTACTTGAAAATTGGGGGAGCTCCACCCTTTCTTCTTGAGCGTCCTCCCCTTGTCAAGAAAGAAAGGAGGTCTCTTCTTGCCGAGGGGTAAACGGAGCCCTCTTCTTTCTCGTGAAGTTGGAGCGGCCTGTTTGCTTTGTTGAGATGGCGCTTTCTTCTGCCGCCTTAGATTGCTCTCAATCTCTTCTTGTCGAGGATGAGTTTTTGGAGTAGAGGGCTGCTCATGTCTTATTGAAGGCTAAGGGAGGATCAGACTCTTCTTTTGAAGATTGAGAAGCTCAGTCCTCACTTCTTGAAAGCTATCTCTCTTCTATCCCTTGAGGAGGAAGAGGGGACGACAAGGGGCTCCTCTCTCTTCTTGTCGACTGAGAGGCAGCCGGAGTTCTTTTTTTCTCGTGACGTTGGAAGGGTTCTCTGCTCCTTTGAGATGCTGCCGTAGAGGATGTGCCAAGGGATCTCTTCCTTACCCTTTTGGAGAAAAGAAGCTCATTTCTTGCGGATGACGAAGCAGCGAGCTCCCTTCATTTTATCGTCAGAGGAGATGATGGGAGGAAGCTCTCAGTGATTTCTTGTGGAGGATGAGGCAGACAATCTTTCTTTTTGGAAGCTAGGGGAGCTCTGTCCTTTCTTGCTAGGAGCGAGGTCTCTTCAATCTCCTTAAGACGAAAAGGCGACATACCAAGAGGTAAGAAGGATGCTCTCTTTTGTTGCCACGAATATCCTGGGAACTCTCTTCTTGTTTTGGAGCATGAGGTCTTTTCCTTTTAAATGCTGAGGGATGAAAAGATGTCTCTACTTGAAAATTGGGGGAGCTCCACCCTTTCTTCTTGAGTGTCCTCCCCTTTTCAAGAAAGAAAGGAGGTCTCTTCTTGCCGAGGGGTAAACGGAGCCCTCTTCTTTCTCGTGAAGTTGGAGCGGCCTGTTTGCTTTGTTGAGAGGGCGCTTTCTTTTGTCCCATTAGTTTGGAGGAAGCTCTCAGTCTCTTCTTGCCGAGGATGAGGCAGAGGATTTTTTTGGAAGCTAATTCAGAGGATGGGGTAGAGGGCTGCTCATGTCTTATTGAAGGCTAAGGGGAGGATCAGACTCTTCTTTTGAAGATTGAGAAGCTCAGTCCTCACTTCTTGAAAGCTATCTCTCTTCTATCCCTTGAGGAGGAAGAGGGGACGACAAGCAGCTCCTCTCTCTTCTTGTCGACTGAGAGGCAGCCGGAGTTCTTTTTTTCTCGTGACGTTGGAAGGGTTCTCTGCTCCGCGGTAGAGGATGTGCCAAGGGATTTCCTTACCTTTTTGGGGAAAAGAAGCTCATTTCTTGCGGATGACGAAGCAGCGAGCTCCCTTCATTTATCGTCAGAGGAGATGATGGGAGGAAGCTCTCAGTGATTTCTTGTGGAGGATGAGGTAGACAATCTTTCTTTTTGGAAGCTAGGGGAGCTCTGTCCTTTCTTGCTAGGAGCGAGGTGTCTTCAATCTCCTTAAGACGAAGAGGCGACATACCAAGAGGTAAGAAGGATGCTCTCTTTTGTTGCCACGAATATCCTGGGGACTCTCTTCTTGTTTTTGAGCATGAGGTCTTTTCCTTTTAAATGCTGAGGGATGACCAGATGTCTCTACTTGAAAATTGGGGGAGCTCCACCCTTTCTTCTTGAGTGTCCTCCCCTTTTCAAGAAAGAAAGGAGGCCTCTTCTTGCCGAGGGGTAAACGGAGCCCTCTTCTTTCTCGTGAAGTTGGAGCGGCCTGTTTGCTTTGTTGAGATGGCGCTTTCTTTTGTCCCATTAGTGTGGAGGAAGCTCTCAGTCTCTTCTTGTCGAGGATGAGGCAAAGGATTTTTTTGGAAGCTAATTCAGAGGATGGGGTAGAGGGCTGCTCATGTCTTATTGAAGGCTAAGGGGAGGATCAGACTCTTCTTTTGAAGATTGAGACAGCTCAGTCCTCACTTCTTGAAAGCTATCTCTCTTCTCTCCCTTGAGGAGGAAGAGGGGACGACAAGGAGCTCCTCTCTCTTCTTGTCGACTGAGAGGCAGCCGGAGTTCTTTTTTTCCCGTGAAGTTGGAAGGGTTCTCTGCTCATTTGAAATGCTGCGGTAGAGGATGTGCCAAGGGATCTCTTCCTTACCCTTTTGGGGAAAAGAAGCTCATTTCTTGCGGATGACGAAGCAGCGAGCTCCCTTCATTTATCGTCAGAGGCGATGGAGACTTACCAAGAGGTAGAGGAGCTCGCTGCTAGAAATCAGCTGAATGACTTGGAGAGACTTTCTCCGTGTTTTCGTTGAGGGTTGGGGGAATCTCCACCCTTTCTTGAGCCGTCTGTCTACATTCCAAGGAGTCGTGGACATTCTGATTGGTTAAACATTACATTACATTCACACGAACTTTTGGCGCAAGTGGCCGCCGCTTGTATGTCGCAGTGTAATACGCAGCTAGGCACCACGAGAGCGCAGACATTTTCAACGATCAATTATGCACGCATGGAGTCTGTGCCTACGTCACCCGTGTCATGGCGTGGTCTGTGGTGATGAGAATAAGCACTACTTGAATGCAAAAACACAGCCATCCAGCTGCCAAATAGACCCTATTTAAGCCGGCCACGGGGGGGGGGTACCCTATTACTAAACCGACACCCACATTAACCATATATTTTCTACCCTAGTAACCTACTATTTAGGTAACTGGAGCCCTAGGGTTTGGCAGACCAAGTCCGACGCACGGCTTCAGAGCGGCAAAGCTATTGGCATCACGCAGCAGACACTTCCGATGCTTTTTCTCGATCGCTCATCCTGCTTCACATCTCAGGTCCACATCCTGGACACCATCCTGACATACAACTGGCGACTCCCCGAGCTACAAGCTGCTAGATACACAACCACCTCTACCACTACCGCCACCAGGCCACTGCTACACGACTCAAGTACGCAACTCGCCTAAAACCGCTTGTACTACTACTCGCTACCCTACCTGCTATATGGGCTACTCCTAAGCTATATACACTACTCGACTACTACTACTACTATCGCTTACTACTACTACTACTACTACTACTACTACTACTACTACTACTACTACTACTACTACTACTACTATACTACTAATACTACTACTACTACTACTACTACTACTACTACTACTACTACTACTACTACTACTACTACTACTACTACTACTACTACTACTACTACTACTACTACTACTCCTACTGCTACTGCTACTGCTACTGCTACTGCTACTTCTACTGCTCCTGCTCCTGCTCCTGCTGCTGCTGCTGCTGCTGCTGCTGCTGCTGCTGCTGCTGCTGCTGCTACTGCTACTGCTACTGCTACTGCTACTGCTACTGCTACTGCTACTGCTACTGCTGCCCGCCAGCACGCGCATGTCAAGAGTTGGTGGGCATGTTTGGGCACTGAGGTACATGCACACAAGCATACTATCTTTCCATGTGTGTTCGTGTATACTGGTGGCGATCGGTCTGGAAGGCTTCGGATTTAGATGTTATTTAATCTCGTATCGTAGAAGTTCACGAGCTCAGAAGGGAAGGGGCGGCAAATTTCACGGCGCGCACGCTCCGAACCTTCGCGCCCCTTAGGGAAGCAAAGGGAAGTGATGCTCAGTGAACTCTGTAATTAGCGAGGAAGCGGAGATAGCATCAACAAACTTGTCTATCTTCGACAATGTGCACAGATTGAGTGGTGTCGATGTGCCTGTGGTGCAGCTGGTACAGCAGCATCCGCGAATGCTGGCGAATGCAGCTGCTCCTGACATTGGAATCAGTCTAGAGACACAGCGATGGGCGAACTCGGGTGCGCAAAAGACAGTACTTGTACGAAGCGAGAACAGGACCGGACTCCGTGACCTCATCTCAGGCGCAGACTGTTTCATGAGCCTTGTGGATGACAAGCGGAGGCACACCCAGCGGCTTGTGGGAGCCCTCTGCAAGGGCAAGGATGGCAAGAATCAGTGCTGCCTGTGACAAACGGCACATGGGTCGCAAACAGGCCTGTGACTTTGCCCGGGACGGCACAGAGGGTACTGCAGCGAAGTAGCAGTGGCCAAGCACAAACTGTTATCACTTCTGCCTTCCTGCTACGACCTGTCCGTCAGCATGTCAGTCCTTTGCATGAATTCAACTACCGTACGGTTCTGTCCTTGACTCGACCCGTCGAATTGGGAGTCGAACTGCAGTTCCTGAGACGAAACAAAGGTTGTGGGTTCTTTGCATCTGCAGCACAGTAGAGGTGGCTGGGAACCGTAGTAAGATCGAGCAGGACGTGTGTAACACTCCATGTCCAAATGCCGCAGAATCGTACTGCCCAGTGTCGCACAGCTTGAGCAGCCCTGCTTCAAGCTTTCGCAGTGACACCTGCGCGCAGTCGAAAGCCCTCCTGAGCCTGTACTTGGCACAGAAATGCATGACCCATTCATGTTACCCAGACGACTAACTTATATCAACATTGATCTTTCGCTGTGGCACGGTCTCTCGAGTCCCAACCTCCACGTGGGCCATGAAGGCACCGATGGTCTTGGACAGCCATTGATGATCATGCTGCATCTTCGCCTGCATCCAAGCAGCTTCTCTAACAGATGTGCACGGGCCCGCAAACGGTTTTCAACTAGAGTTGCTGAATCGCTTTGGAGCCCCGCCCCAACCTCACCGAAGATAGTTTGGATTGGCAGTGTGAACAACTGACCAGAATGAGAACAGTGAGCAAGCACCGCACCATAAAGTCAAGCATAATCAGTTCAGGGCACCAGGTCGAGTGCTCTTGCAGGGCCCCGCAGTCGGAGGCCTCAATGAATCGGCAGGGAGGGCAAAGTCGGAGGCCTGGGGCCTTCAAGCAGTCCTGATCGCTGGTTCTTTACATTTACAGTGCATGCCATAGACTGAGCCAGGCAACATCCCAACAGGAACCTCAGATCTTCAAAGAGCAAGAGATGGGCAAGACCATCCACATTTGCTCCAGGAGATGGAACAATAAGGCCCTCATGGGCTTGCACACCAAGCAGCTCCTCAATCTCTATGGCAGCGCCACCATCAGTGTCAAGCCTACCAAGGCTTGAGCACTGTGAGTCGGTTAACATAAGTTGCACTGTCTGCAGTCCAGGCACAACTTGAAGAAGGTCCACCTTGGTCAATGTGTTTGCACGCACCTCTTTCGGCTTTATATCGCCGAAGCTTAACCGTCACAGCTGAGCTCAGGCAGACGCGCGTCAGACACGTCCAACTCCAAGGCCTCGAAGTAGGTCTGGACCTCGGTCTGCACGACTCGGTCTTTTTGAGATTTGAATCTCACACACAGAGGAGTCCTGGTAAAAAACTACACAAAATGGGAAACCTTTTTAGAGCGGTCAATGTGCCGACTTCTTGTGCATGTTCTCCTCCAACTCCACCAAGCTGATGTAACCCGACTCATCGGCATCCAGATTGGAGAAGAGGGATCTTACCTTCCGTATGTGAGCCTGGGCACTCGACAGCCGTGTGACATAAAGGAGACTGCGGAACCTATTTCACTGGGCTTCGGGGCGAGCGGACATTGGTTCTGAGATGTTCGGTAACCTGTTGGTGCCCACAATAATTAGCGCGCTTTTTGCATAACAGCAGCATCGCAATGGGTACTGCCCCAAGACATCTTCGTTTCAACACAATGTTCTGTTTAGATTGCACATCTTGTCGGCTGAAGCATCAGCTTTCTACGTCAAAATTATGTCCGGGACCCGAACGCACGAACTCTTTATTCGAATGCGACATCTTCATGTACATATACGAGCTGACATCCGCATCCCGATTGATGTCGTTCAACTGACGCATTAAGATGAATGTCCTGCAACCGAGATGCTTCCTTGTTGTGAATGATGTTCTGCATGATCATCTCCTGCGCCAATGACACAAACTCAGGTCTGATGTACACTGCACCCCGAGTACGGTCATGCAGCTTGAAATGAAAAATTCTGAGTTCAAGGCATGGTCGCTTTGGGCGCTCTCTATAGCACTTTGGCAAAAAACGCCTGTCACCTGGACAAAACGGCGAGTCAAAACATGCAAGCTTCGACTATTAAAGCAGCGCATCCGATCATGCGAGTAGCACGCTCACATGCAATGACATGGACATGCAATATAGTTTTGCACAAACTTGTTCACACACCTTGCTGCAGATACCTGAGCACCCGGCCACATTTAGCACAGCGAAATAACAAAAACTTATATAGAACAGGAAGAGGAAAGCCTCGGCTCAGCAGGATTATGTCCATTCATGCACTGGCCCCAACTACATTTGCAGGACGGAACTACTTGGGGGCAACATGAACGCTGCTAGACATCTTATTTTCCATGCTACAGTTGTCGCACATTGCCATCCGATGTTTCCAGGATGCCAAGTTGCGCATAATGAAAACCAGTGCTTGGAAAGCTTTTAGACTTGCTGACGAGTCGAACACACGTGATGCAATGTTTCTGGGCCTGAACATGACAAGCACGGACGGAAAAACATATATCCTTTTGGCTAGTATCATGCTACGCATGGCACCCCAAGCAAACGTTGAAGCTTCGGAAAATCCAAAAAATCCATGACTCCCGGGCATTGGGACTGATTGCAAATGTGTCATCTTACACCGCACAACACATGCTCGAGATTGCCCATGAACTACCGGCTGGCTATTGGTGCTACATGAGCGCTGGGCAGCCAACAGAAGACTCGTGCATCACATGAGACGCTTTGATGCCATAGCGACGTAACAGCGGCCAAACTTGAGCCCATTTCTAAACCGTTGGCATCGTTTTTTAAGTATGTCTGGTCAGGTCCATGCCTGTTACAAGCGATCGCCGTCTTGCTTTCCACAGGCGGACTTGCTGCCCGATTTCAACACAACACTTCGCCGATGTGGTCCGAACGCTTGCAAGTGGTTCTGCGTAACTTTTGTCAACACCCCATGATGCAAGTGCACTTTGGGATAACACAGCCCGCCCTGGCACGGCCTGTTCCGGGAAAGCCGCCTTGCAGTTCCCGGTTGTCAAACTGACACATAAGCTCCGGGATGCCATAGGCATCTCCCCAAGCTCTAGCGATGGCGTGCGTCTGACGCTCAACGGCTTCACACTTGTGATCCAAAACGGCAGGAAGCCGAAATCAGAATAGTTTTACACTTCTCTGCTGCTTGGATCGGTGGGATCTGGCAGAAACAGAACTGAGAAAGTCTTGCCCGGTGCTAAAATCTTCGCCATTTCGCAATGGACACATTGCCGCCGCGAATGCCTCGTTCACTTGTGCCAATCGCTTGGCCTGAAAGACAGCTATCACTGCATGCAGTACTCGACGTATGCATGCTTGCACCGCTAACTCCTGTGGCGGCTTTGCTTGCGCCTGCTCCTCCGCATAGCCTTCAGCTACTCGACATTCGGCCCTTGCAAGGTATCAATGAACCACGTGGTCACCGCTGCCAACACTGGCCATGGCCCACAGTCCCAAAATGTCCAAAGAAAAGCTCTTGAAGGAGCCACTGGCTTCAGCCAGGGTCATGTTTGTGCCTACGCACGTCAAAGGTCGCCGGCCCGAACGAGACTTCGCAGGACCTATCTGAAAAGGCGCCGTTTGGTCGCCGTGCTTGAACCTGCGTCCGACAAATACACACACTGGCGGCCGGTTAACCGACCCATGGCGAATAAAACTCGCGATCTTCGGCGTGAACATATAAGCCACAAACACAGCATGCCTGTGCAGTGCATGTGCCGATGCTTGGAACGACTTCATCAGCCCAACAGCCATAATACGTGTGGACAGTGGAAATGCTTCAGATGGCCGTACACATACCAGGAAGTGCCCACGCTTGTCCATCAGATTTCATCAGCAGCCGTGGTGTTCCACAGGAATTCGAAGCACAGCGCGAAATTGAAAGTATTTTCGCGGGTGGTTGGAGCGAGCTCCTAGCTTGAATTGTGCAAACGGGGCACAAGAATCCAATGATCCTGACACATCTGCTGTGCTGCGTCGGTGGACTCCTGTGTATTGTGACACATGCAGATGTGCTACGGCATCAGAACCAACATGAAATCGAACCGCTCTACGGAAAGTCCTGCCTTAAAGTTTCAAGCAGTGAGTCCTGCAGGGACCACGTCCAGCAGTCCCAGCTTCCACTGAAGGTGGCATGGTTTAGTTTCGCCTACGCTTCTCTTTCGAAGCCAGCTGCTCTTATCTTGTGACGGATGGAGGGCTGCTTCTTTTTTTGAGTATTGCATGATCGTACGTCGTACGTTGTGTTTATCGTTCCCGCTTATGCACCTCGCCTGGCAATTGTCTCTTACCTCGCCTTCTTCTCTGGAAATCTTTTCTGCAGATGCTCTTTCATTGTCTACCGCGCCCTTTCCTTCTACAGCTCTGCCATGCCTGATGTCGTTGATTTGCTGTCTCTCGTCCTGAATAGGACCAAAAAACAAAACTTGAACTACCGCAAACTAAGCTTTTCGACATAAGACTGACAGCAGAAAGATGTCATTCGTTTGCACGACTTTGCCGCTTTGCTATAAAGCCGAGCTGATTTCTGCTATCGGTTTGACAATAGCTGTACCATCGGACTCACATTACCATCAATTTCGCGGAACCTATTGCAGACAAACTACCTTGCAGCTAGAATACCTACATTCCAAGCAGTGTTCCTGCAGCCAAGGGACACACCACTCCGAGACAACACTCATCGGTCTCAATGCATTCTCCCAACTGACGCCGCCGCATATTGCCCTCGGACGGTTGCTGAAGCTATGTGGTGCTTGCTTGGGATCAACGTCTGCAATGTCCATTAACTGCCATGATCAGCAAAATGCGCCACAACATGATGCTTAGCCGAAGGAGCATAAACAACGTGAGCATGGAGGCAGGGAGATCTTTCCAGTACTCATTGATGGCAACCAGGATCGGATCCGAGTCGTCCAAAGCACCTCGGAGCCAAGCGCAACCCTTTCTCCCGCACATCGCAAACGGCCTAGCGGTAGTCGAGCGGCCGTCAAGAGCTAGCTTGCGTGCTTGCCCACAAAATCCCAACCAAAGACATCATATTCCGACGACGAAGCTTTTCAGGGCCGGTGACATGGACTGAACTTTTAGCCGTCTGAAAATGCACATGCCGGGTGTATGCAGAGACAAACAGGGAAATACATAAATGTGTTCAAAGATGTACATCCATATATCCGTATATCCATATATACATATGTACGTATATATACATATATGTACATGTGTGTTCATAAACATATATACATCTACATGTACATGTACATATATGACATATGTATGTATGCATGTATGTCTGTATGTATGTGTATGGGGGTTATACATGCGTGTGTATGAGTATGTATGCGTAATGGCAGGCTCATGTGTATGTGTGCTTGCATGTGTATGGCTCTGTGTCTGTGTCTGGGTATGTGTCTGTCTGTGCTTGTGTCTGTATGTGTATGTGAATGTGTACAATTACAAACACAAACGCACATGCAATGGCTTGACAGTGTACCTGGAGCCTCCGAACAACTGGACACAGTATTTAGGAGTTTCGACCGTCAAAAGGAACGATGTCATTCCGCTCAGAAGCCGTCGCCAAGGTGATAATCCATGAGGTAGAGGGTTGATGCTTGCGTGAAGACAATGCCAAACCTTGCACAAACAAGCAGTCGTGGCAGTGCATTACGCAGGCACGTGAAGCCTTCGGTCGCGAAGCACAACGAATGAATCTAAGCAAGAACTGCCAGTGTTGCAATCATGTGGTCGAGGAGCCCATAGATGATCAACGACAGTAGCACCAATGCCCAAACCAGAGATTTGAGCGTAAAGACGATCGAACTCACCAATGTCCGCAGCGCCTTGATGAAGCCTTAGCAAGAGACGTAGCTCTCCTGTCTTTCTTTCTTTGTCTCCTTCTTTCATCTTCTTTCCGTGCAAGGTGCCCTTCAAAGCAACCAGCATTGTACAGTGGGGTTTGCAGCAGGGTTGTACTGACAGGGGGAAAGGCTCTTGCTTAATTCAAACCTTGGGACTTTTAGGGATATGGACCCACGAGTGCAAGGAAGAAAGATTTATGTCACGTACATGTTCCATTAGGAAAAGTCTGTCTGTTGGGCGAAACTTGCTGATTCGAGCCGGGTTTTTGTTAGACAAGGGTTTCTGTCAGATACTGTTTCCTGTTGGACAAGAGGTTCTGTGATTCAAGGAGATTTGTTGAACGAAGGGTTCTGTTTGACAAGGGATTCTGTTGGACAACCTTGATAAGGAGTTCTGAAATTGAAATGCTTTTAAAACTTAAAAATGAACTGGGCGAGTTGAGGTAGCAAAGCCAAACTTGATGCCTGCACCCGGCGGGCATGTCAGTGCAGCATCGATTAAGAAGTACTGCAATGTACAGTAGACCCTGCCTCTGCAAGCGTACAAGGAAGCTTGTCAGCACCAGTTGCCTTTTACATGAGCGCGCAAGCCCATGTTCCATCCCAATCAAAACTTGGGGTTTGGGCTTTTGGGCTTGTGGTCTTGCATCTAGGCAATCTTCTTCTCGAGCGCAGCTGAAATCTGGTTTCACGAACCTATGATGCTGTGCCCTTGCCATTTGCACCATGAAAACTGTGTCAGAGACGATGTTGGGTACTGCAAGGTCGGATTGGAGGGAGAAGTTGCAAAGGCTCGAGATGTAGCCAGACCCATGCAGACAGGATGCGGGTGATTCGCGCGATGCGCGTCAATCGAACCAGTCTTGTGATTCTGATGATCCGCAGCACACGCATGTTCGTCAACGTAGACACCCCGGGCGGAGTGTCCTGCGTGCACTGAAACGGCCAAAGTTTCCATGCTTACCATGCCTCGGAGCCGTAGAAGGAATCACAACAAGTGCGTACATCTTGCAGCACTTCATCATGTACTTTAGCTTACTGATCAGAATGTCCTTATACAAGAGAATCCAAAACTCACGAGTTTTTGATGCTGCTCGCTCCCAAGTGCCTGGTTGAGGATGCTCAGAGACATCTCAGGGGGTCAGAGCAGCTCCGTGAATCACTCACTTGCTGGGCTGACTTGCACGGGTTTATTGCCAAAACACAGTGTGGCTGACGACTCTGCTGACGGCATGACCCTTCAATCCCACCTGCACGATAATTTCTACGAAAGCGCTGCCGACAATGATAAGATCCATGATGTTCCAAGCCAGGTTCTTGTCTAGGAAGAACTGCTTGCCTCAACGAGAAGACGAAGCAGCCCGCTACTGCTGTTGGCCTCGAGGTCTGGGGTCTGAGGGTGCTGCCATAAGCGGCCATTCTCAGGAAAAGCTCCACCTCAGAAAAGGTGGTTCCGATTCGGACATACAGTAGAACAGCTAGGTAGGCCAATGCTCACGATGCAAGCATGGGCACCGAAAACAGCGCTGTGAAGATGTAGCCAATGACCTGATGGCCAACATTGCGCTATCGGCGAGAAGCGAAGTTACAACGGACCTGCGAAGCTGTTCACGCTTTCACATGTCTGGCTCTTGGCACAAGCTTCTGGGTCAGCATGAGGTGGGGCTAAGAATGGGAGTGCTCATGACTAAGCAAAGCGGACTCTCGATGACAGCGAATCGCAAGGAAAATCAAACGCATTGCTGTTTCTCGGACTTGAGGACGCTCTGTTTCTCTGCGCACTAAGGCGAACACCTCCATCTCGATCGCGGAGTGACCTGATACAAAGCTTGTGATGCCAGTGGACAGGCAGGAACGTTGCAAGCCTTCCCCAACCGTCCAAACCCTCCTCCTACCCTTCGGGGTTCACTGCAATGAGTAGGAACCAGGTCTTCGACTGCACTTGTTTTCTTGTGTCCTTCGAAAGAAGGCGCAGGCTACCGCTGGGCTTCTGAATTTAGCAACTTCACCATTCCACACGGCTGATCACACTGCTTCAGGTCTCATGCTGTAGTACTCTTCGGATGTAATTTGACCTTGGACACTCCCGCTCCAGCTCCCCGAGGTACCGTGGATGTGCGTCAGTGGAACATAGTGAAACCAGGGCACTTCCGGGACTGGACATCAATGTTAAACGATGTGTGGCGTACTCGCTTGTCTTCATCAGCCATAATGGCCATTCCTTCTGCCAATGTTGCACATCAAGCTCCCTACGATTCACTTCCGAAGGAATTCAGAGCATGAAGATAAGGGCTCCCATAAGAGCTTCAGGCTGTGCCAGCCATGTCATGTGTGCGTAAGAAGATGAAAAGACCGAAGCAAAATGGCAACACGAGTGAGACTACGCGGAATAGCTGCGGCATGCTGGAACAGAGACGAAAAGATGTCGTTCCTCGGAACGTCTGCCATAGGCGGTTTGTGCGGCTGCAGCTAAAGTCCGCACCTGGGTTGTGTGCGAACATCTGCACATCGACGCCCAGCTCCACCGCATTCGCCACGATGCAGACCGAGAAAAAGACTTCGAAGGGCCTCGGTGTCTGACTTGCTGCCTATCAGTTCACATGAAGGGTTGCTTTCCAACGAGATGCGCTGCTGCATCAGGGTTTCCCGAGCCTTTCCTATGTCCTATGAGTCCTGTGCCATCTCAGCCAAGAGTCATCGACTGAACCACGCGCTGCATCTTTTCTCTCCAGCTCATCTCTTCCCAGTTTAGAGGAGAGGCATTCCGGATACTCCGCCGGGTTTGCCTCAGAGTTGACTTGATGCCAATCTCGGCTTCCAGGGTAACTCTGGACTGTGCCGCAAGCGAAACTTGACTGCACTACAGTGGACGGGGCCAGAAGCCCAGGGGGGTGCATCGTCTCGTCTACTTGTCTGATCAAGAGTTGGTGCCCCGGCGAAGGACAGATATCGGAGTCATTGGCCTCGTCCTCGGGCGCCCCTGAAGGAGGCTTCGGTTGGCCAAGGCTTTAGGTCAGATTTGCAGGACTTGAGCACCAAGAACAGGGGGCTTCGGGGCTGAAATTGGTATCAGTATATGTAGGAACAAGTATATAGGAACAATACAGGAATGATTGGAATGCCGGGTGGTCCATATTTTTGGGTCGGAGTGCGCCAAAAACGGACAGGAAACCAAACGCCCTCAGCTTCCAAACATATAGACTCGTCTCGGGCTTTAGGCTGTGGGGCTTTGGGTTTAGAGACTTAGGCTCCAAGATCTGGGGCTTGGGGTATGAGAACTCTGCAGAAAATATCAATCCGAGCAGAAGCAGGCTGCCGTTTGCCGAAGGCGAGCTACGGCCTTCAAAGTAGATGGGAGGAGTGCAACAGTACTGCTATCTTCCTGTCACCAAATACGAAATCCAAAGACAAATAGATAGCTAGGCAGACAGACGGATAGGTAGATACATCTATCTGTCTATCGTCTATGAAAGATGGATAGACAGATAGATGGCTAGCTGGGTTTCCTGCTCGCTACCTAGATACATCTATCTGTCTATCATCTATGAAAGATGGATAGACAGATGCATGGCTAGCAAGCTGGCCGGCTGGCTGGCTAGCTTGCCGGCAGGCAGGCATCAGGTATGTGGATAGGTAGTGGGTAGGTAGGTCGGTAGATATTGTGTGTACATAGGTACTTAGACACGTAGATAGGTAGAACGAGAGATAGATGGATAGACGGATAGACGGATAGACAGACAGATGGGCACGTAAAGAGAAAGACAGATAGACCGACAGACCCACAGACATACAGCCAGCCAGCCAGGCAGCCAGGCAGACAAACAGACGAACAAATAGATAGACAGGTAAACCCATAGTTTGATACATGTGTGTATTTGCATGTGTACATGTAAACATAGACATGTGTAAATGTATGAATATATATATATATATATATATATATATTATAACATATGTATACATAACATTTGTAACTATATACCATATCGGTACACCATTTGTTATCGCCGCTAGAAGACACATGGTTGATACTGCCCGATACAGAAGTACTCCTAATGAGCAAACAAAACACTGCTCGCAGCATGTTCATACACCTTTTGGTTCTGAAACCTCTTGCACATCGTTTAACATGTTCCGGAGCAGCAGTACTACCATTGCTACTGCTGCGATTTCCATTTCTCAAAAGCCGTGTGTCAAACGCTTGTTTATATTCTCCGAGCTAGTACTGCTGACTTACAGTTATGAATGCTAACTAACTCTCCTCATGCTCGCAATATCGCTCGTACGACTTTAATATACACCGCCACGAGCAGTACTTCCTGATGACTACCATGACTACCACTTGCATTCACAGCATCAAGGGTGAAGCCCGGAGTAAAGGCATTGGTATAAGTAAGTAACATACCGGCAACAGATGATGACGCAATGCGCATTGGCAACAGCACAGTTTCTAGGTTCAACACTCTCCAAACCCACCAAAGCCTGAATTTCCCGAGTGAGATCGACCCATCTGCGAGGCTTGCTTTCCCATCTGCCACATAAATCCATCATAAATCCATTAAGATGGCCGCTCGGCAGCCTTCGAGGTCGATTTCCAGCGTCCCTTCCCGTGCTGAAGCAGCACGCTTCATGGCCTCCTCCTGCGCAAAATGATCCCCTCGCTGGCAGAACTGGGAGCATCCTCTACCCGATCTGATGCGCTCCTTCTCACTTTGCGTGCGGAAAAGCCTTGGCTTGGATGCACCTTAATGCAGCAGCATGTTGCGGAAGGGCTCACATGTAGCGAATCACGGAAGACTGCACTTGTTCCCTGGGCCCTCACATCGTTGTACAGTGCGAAACTCCATGACCACGTGTTACTCAGATTGATGCCAACTCTGTCAAGCTGTTGCTGCACGTCGATCATCGCCGCTTCCTTGCCAGCACTGGATGCGAACCGCTTCACATGTCCCCATCGAGAATCGAGAGTGCAGGTAAGGCAGACAATGCCCATGATTCAAACCGCAGGTGTGTTATGCATTCGTGAAAAACCTGCAGCAGCCCTTTGAGCGGACGTCTGTCACCTGGCTTCCTCGATTTCTTGAGTTTCGTCTGGAAGAAATGTGCAGAAATATTATGAGCTACGAAGTCTCGTTTCCAGCACAACACAGTCCGGCCAAGGAGGACCCACCCGTGTCCTTGCGAATCCCGCTGTCTCGACTTACCTTCAAGGCATGAGTCTCGGAACATGCCACGGATGACCGCTGCCTCGCAACCGCAGCCCCATGAGATCTGCAAGCGAATGCAAACCTCCAGCCCTTAAGCTGCACACAAACTGCTTTCGACTGACAGGTTGGTAACTTTCAATGCAACATGGAAGGTCTCTTTTGCAGGATTGCGTGGTCGCGGGGACAGCCTTCATTTTTAATCTACAGTACATCGACATCACTGCCGCCGTCTCTTCATGATCTCGCTCAGTCAATCAAACCACCTCTTCATATATGCACTCGTAATCTGTTGGAGCACTGGGTTCTCGCAGGTGAGGCTGATTCAGCTGCGCTCTTTGGCGCAAGCTGCAGCTGTCATTGTCTCTCCGGGTCTTGACCCAGGGCCGCTGCACGACGGGTCAGGGACGCCATCTCCGCTTCCATCTCCAGCCGCTCGTCCTCCATCTCCAGCTCCAGCTCTGCCAAGGCTGCATTGGCTGCTTCTTCACGCTGTCGCGCAGCTTTCAGCCGAGCTCGCATGTTTGCTAGCTCGTCATTCATCTCTGCGAACTCCTCCATAGTCATGGAGCGCTGCACCGACGGAAAAGCTGTTGCGATTGCCTTGGACACATCCCTCAGGCAGCCATTGAAAGTTTCGGCAAAGGGAAACCAGTCGGGAACGACCCATTCTGTGGGGCCGGATGCCCGGCGCTGGCTACCGGAAGGCAGCTGCATGCTGCGCAGGTGCCCTGCGACGAAGTCGATGCCATCAGGTGTCCTCGTCCTGCATGTGCTCAGCCAGAGGATGGCCACCGCAAGGAGACCGGCTCCGGCCGCATGGCGCCTGCCGACGTGGGATGCGCGCTGCATCACTATGGACGAGGGGGAACTCAAATGACGGCAACAGTGCGGATGAAATAGTCGAGCCGGCTACTTGTACCCTGTCTGCTGAGTGCTACAGAGTATCCCGTTGTGCCAGACTCTCAGGATGAGTCGTGACGTCTGCTGTCGTCGAGAAGCCGGATGAGCTTGACCCACATCGTGCTGCGCGAGTGCAAAAGAATGCATAAAGACGACAAAGACTGCCTCATGACATGTGCATGCTACACGCACGGCACTCTGCTCTGGAACCTCTTTCAAAACGGCGAAATTCTATTATCAGGGACTGCGGCTGAAACTTCTGCGTCTCGTAATCTGAGTGTCATTCAATGGCCCTGCTGAAGTCAGTCCGCAGGCTTCGGATGATGGTTTTAGTCAAAGGTGGTGTCACTGTTGCCTGCCGTGCATGAAAAGTGCAGAGCTGCTGCCTTCCGTTTCTGGTTTATGGCGGCCTTTGTTGTGCAAGTCTTGCGTGTTGAATCGTCAGACATTCGTCCTTGCGTCTTCGCAGCTGTCTTGCATGTGCCATTGACCGTGTCTGCTTTGACGATTCCATCCTACAACGTTCAGCGATTGAATCCATCTCTGCGCCGGCTTTGTCACGAAGAGCTTGCTGGTGCTGCACGCGAAGGCAGTAGCATCTTTTGGTACCTAGCTACTAGCTACTGTGCCCCGCTGGCAATCCCTCCTTCCCTCCTGCCTGTCGGGAATGCGGCGTTTCGATCAGGTCGAGGTTCATGTCCTGCGGGTTTTGCCGCCGTGCTCACAGAGGGTCACCGTGCTTCCATGTGACATGCAGTGCAAGAAAGGCCAGCCAACCGCAGCAGTTTGGATTTTTATTACTCAGTTCTGGTATCTCCATAACCCTTCTCGCGCTAGATTGCTTAGATTGCCTTGCTTTCAGAACTTGAAGGCGTGAGAGACGCCTTCACAAACCTATCAGTCCAGCCACATACTCCAAGCTCTCAAGTCTCTTGTAGCTGCTTGGCACTTGCATGCGGCGGACGAGAATAGAGTGGTTTGGTCAACAAGGCTGGCATCACCGCCTCCACCACGGCTGCGGGTGGTGCTTCGAGCACTGCTGCATCCAAGGACTCTTGCCGTGACGCTACCTGGCTCGGCAGGATGCCGCTGAGCTCAGATAGGTGGCAAGGTTTCCGGGCGTCTTGTCGTAAACAGGGTCGAGAACAATGAAGCAGAGATGCTTTGCAACCGAGATCGATGTTAAGTGTCGAAGGAACGAATTTCCGCCTTGTACACAGGAGCTGAAAGTCTTTGGTCATAGGCGGGGTTCTGCACTGTCAAGCTGACATGAACTTCATTGCAGTATGCTGTGCAACCAAAAAGCCTCTAAGGGATCTTGCGAGTCAAGCATGCTCTAGCTTGCTGATGGCTCGACCTTGAACCTTTCAAACTTCAAAGTCCCAAGCCCAAAGTCCTGAAGTCGCGCACCCCGAGACCCAAAGTCCTCAACTCCTGAGCCCTAAACCCTAAATACCAAAGCACAAACCCAAACCGAAACCGCAGGGAGGTGCCACGGGTGCCTTGGAGCCATACTTCGGAGGATCCACGGGCAGGCTCTCCGGTTCTGGAGGCTGCCTGACAGAGCAGCGGCTGCTCGGATTCTAATTGCAAGACCAACAAAAACTCAAAGCTCAAACTCGTCATTTTAAATGCCGGCGGCTGTAAGATTAAGCTTACTCAAGAGTCGAGGCCCAAATGTCCTTGCAGGTCATGGGCCCTTACGACCCTGAGCTTCAAGCCCCAGCCCGAAGAATACGTGATTCCTGGGCCGCTTCGGGAGACTCCTTCTGACTCATCACAGCCGAGGCTTACATGTACATTACCACTAACAGCAAGCGGAGTGGATAAATATGTACGGAACACACACACACACACACACGTACACGTATATGCGTACTTACATCCATCCATACATGCATACATACTTACATCCATACATACATACACTACAATACATTACATTGCATTACACTACACTACATCACATACATTGCAAGACAGCATGCATGCATGCATGCATAAATACATGCATGCATACATGGCTACGTACATACATACCTACATACATACATACATACACAAATACATAAACAGATGTCTATTGTACGTACGCAGAGTATAAGTATACATATAATGTTGCCTACCTATACACTTAATTATAGTTGAACTACGTGCTGCTTT
The DNA here is from genome assembly GCA_905221615.1 of Symbiodinium sp. CCMP2592. NCBI lineage: Eukaryota > Dinophyceae > Suessiales > Symbiodiniaceae > Symbiodinium > Symbiodinium sp. CCMP2592. The sequence continues at coordinate 171,253 of CAJNDT010000006.1, forward strand.
ACTTGTTCATGCCGTCCCTTGTTGCATGTATGCGTGTCGTAGCAACTTTACACAATTGCAATAGCAAGTGTATACGATTCGGGATTGCTGCTAACATTATCAAAACAATATACTATTACAGGAGACGGTACAATATTGCAGTATTGCTTCTAGGCGTATACATGGTGTTCCCTGGCCACACGATAACTCTCTATGATACTAGCATGTGCTGCACCATGTTGCTATCGTGTCCATACACGTGAACAAACTTGTATACACATGGGCACATCTTCCGCCTCTGCTCCTGATAGTAGATCTCCGTCTCCGCCATTGCCCTCTGCTCAGGTTTCGCCACCAGCAGAAGGGACAGCACCTGGCCGAATCGTCCTTCTGCATCACGCATAGGTAGATCAGACAGAAAAGTTGGAAGCAATAGAAAACGGTACTCCCCTATCTCGTGGCGCACGCGGGCTAAAGCTCGCTGCGACCGCACGAGTATCGCTAAGGGTCTTGTCATCGGTGATGGGGAAGGGTTGTGCGGCCGGTGATGCAAGGCGGTCGCAAGTGGAGGTGCAGCTTTTTTGTCTTGCACACGGAGCCCCCTTTTGAAGCAACACCCGCGGCATGCACCGAAGACAGGAGGGCTCCTCATTCTGAGGACCCATCCCTCCCCGTCAGGGGCCCTTAAGTACCACCATGACCTGCCTGTGTCTGATTTTCAGACACCATAGGTTGTCCTTGCGGCGAAGGAGCTTTGTCCTTCATGATCTCAAGACTTCAATTCTTTTTACAAGGCTGGCCCTCGGGAGTCCCAAAGAGCACATCTGCCCTCAGGACGTACTTCGCACCGCGGAGTACCTCGTTCTCTTCCTGCAGTGTACAGAGCTCCCCCTGAGGGTAGAGAAGCCCCAAACCGGCCGATGGCTCAAAGATGACCGGAGCTTCGTGGGGAACATGAAAGACGCTGAGGCCCCCATCGAAGCCTTCCGGCCCAGAGTTGTTGAGAAACACTCGCAGCGAGTACTTGGATATAAGACCACCTCGAGTGATGGATCTGTCGATATGTCTCGACAGATACCCTCCCTGCTCATACTTCTGTATTCTGATCACATCATTGAGCCCATAGGGAACCAAACCATCCACCGACACCGCGCGCAGCACCCATCCAAGGCCGGCGTCCCAAATCGCCTGGGCAAACTCTGGGTCCACGATGTCCACGTATTGCATGTCCTGCACATGTAATCGGAACTGCTTCTGGAAACCGAGGGGCTCTACCACATTGATGATCCGGATGCACTCCAGCAGCGACAGGAGGCCAGGTATGCCCATACAGTCCACGTTTCTGAAGTACCGGGGCTCAGGGAAGCGCTGCTCTTTCAGAAGTGAAGCGAGCTCAGAGAGCACGCACCCTTTTCTCCGCTTCTCATCAAGTTTCTCAGGTTCTTCAATGACCATGGAGACTTCTACAGCTTTGTGCTCAGGTGTCCAGTGGACAGGCACTCGAAGCACCATATCCTTGGAAGGCGGAAGCTTGCCTGGCAGGGTATCATCATGCTTAGGTGTTATAGGGGAGGCAACGCAACCGCAACTCTCAGCCTCTGCCTGAGCTAACATCACACGCTCCGGACTACAAAATCCCGCCTCCAGGCTTGGCATGCCATGCTGTCGGTATCGGCATGCAGGCAGGCGGGTCGTGAAAGCGTTCGTCTTCGACGCAGGTCACTGCTCAGGCATCAGCTTCGCACCTACCTTGAACTGCAATCCTAAGTAGAAATTAGCCACAGCAGTTACAAGTCGATATATAGGAGGACATGGGCTTCAGGCTCCTCGCTCAGCATGAAAATGGCGTCCAGCAAGTCACGAGATCGAAAGGGCCCTGCCTATCTTCTACAACTCTCCTTAGGGGTGATTCCAGCAAACTGTAGTACTTGATCGAAGAATCATCCTGTTGACGCTCTGGGTTCGGGAGCGTAGGGTTTCTCAACTCAACCCGCCCTCGGCCTCATCTTGGAAGTTCAGCCGCTGCAGCAACTCGCGCTGGTGCCGGTCCATCTTGGTCTGCACCTCCGCGAGGAACTTGCTGAAGGCCTGCGGAGGACTTCAGTGTGCCAAAAAAACAGCAGTTTATGCCCCGCGCAGAAGCCAGTAGCAGCCCGTGTGAGATCAAGATGCTTCTCCCCGCGTCCCGGTGCAACCGGATAATCTACCGACTGGCCCCTCTACTCCTGGCTTTTAGCTGGATGTTGGCTTTAATTGCCAGCTTGCCAAGTACGAAAAGGAGCGAAAGCCTCCACCTGGCTGTTGTCTTCGCCAAGTCCTTCCGCGTGCACAACACTCTTCGGCTACCATCCAACGAAGACAAAATCGAAAAAGAACCAGGAATCGAGACCATCGAAGAATCCTTCTGGCAGCTGGTTTGTCGACGCATTTTGTTGAGTCTCATAGTCTACCTATCTATCTGTCAGTCTGTGTACCTATCTATCTACACGACACCGGCGCCAAGCAATACCCGAGAAGATCTTGGGCAGTCTGCACATGGGATGTGTCATCCAATTGGCACGTGGTGTCTCAGGCTATGTTGTGGCATGTGGTGTGTGTCTTCAGATACGTGCGTAGCCTTGCAAAGGCGGCCAAGTGTTCAATGCACGGAGAGGCATTCCGAGCTGACATGGCCGTGTTCTGTAACGCTGTTGTCAACAATGAAAGATGCAACGCAACGCAGGAGCATCAGAAGTCTGCAGCAATGTGCAGCAGCGCAGCGTCCTGCAGCCTCGCCGGCTGCGCTGCTGGGAGGCCCATCCTGGCTTCGGAGCTCGAGCTCTCGCTGCCCGCGCTTTCATCCAACGCGGCCCGCCTCTGGCATCTGCCCCCCTGCGCCTGGGCTACTGCCTCAGCGCAAATGCGTGGCGGCAAGGACGCTGCCTCTCGAGGCTGCTGACTGGGACCCGCGCGTCGTGCACACGAGCACGATCCATGTATTCTCCGACATCTGTTGCATTCACAGCTGCGGAGAACATTTCGGCAAGAGGAAGGCACTACAAATGCCCTGAACTAGCAAGGCACTCCTCTTGTCACCGCGACTGCACACAAAACTAGAGTTCCTGGCCAGACAAGGCCTATACAAGCAGGCATCCCAGCCAAGTATGGTCTTTTTGCTTGAAGACAGACGAGGCATGCATCGCATTCCCACGACTTTGCCGGAGGGAGAGCGGAGGGAAGCAATCCTCGTGCTAGAGGCTGTCTCAGCAAAAGCGCGGTAGCTTGAGTTTTGACATGAAGTCCCGGCGCTCATAGCTCCACAGTTCACATCTCATGTCGTGCTTGGCTGACAACACGTGGGATCGCATGACCGATTGTTGCTCAATGCAGGCACTTGCTATTCGAAGCTGTAACAGCCATCAGTGAAGCCCAGAGGATGCGTCCTCAACAGCAAGCAGCGAAGCCACGACGCCGAAGAAACGCAAACATTGTGCACGATTGTGCTACCTGCTACTTGCCTGCAGCACACGGAGCACTTCGCAGCCCATCTATGCACCCTCTTTGGCCAAGGCCGCAGCCCCCACCAAATGCTGGGCTTCGACGGGGCTTCCGGCAACCTGCGATGAGTTTTTGCATGGTAGAGGCTGTCAAATCTGCCGCATAGTAGCTTCGCACCTTCAGCGGCATGCCACTCAAGACCTCGAGCCCAGAACAGAGCCGTATCCGGCCGCTACCAGGAGCAAGAAAACAACAAACAAACATGCGTACACAGCGGGAAACGTAACGATCAGCAATGCAACTTCAGAAATGGCCAAAACTAAAGGCAAGTCGCCGCGATCTCCGTGCGCAGGTGCCTCAAAGCCTGCACGAGCTGCCAGCACGTGTACCGGTACCGACGATTTTAAACGCCGATCATTCCATGATAAACAGATCGTAGTGGCTGTTCTTGTCATGGCCTCGTCGCGGCGCTTCAAGCCATCTGCGTGTACCCACTTCACGAACCTCAGAACGCAAGATGCAATGCTTCTTCGCTGATATCCTCATGATCTGCATCCCTTGCCGGAGAAGCAAGCCAAGCTCTGCACCCACAAGTAAATGTCACCAATGCAGTAGCGAAGGCCTGGTTGGGCGATGACACTCCCGTGGCAGCAATCACGACGCGCACCAAACGACCACATGTGTCGACTTTCGTCTGCCGGGTCCACAGCCAGCCAGCCGACAGCTTCCAGAAAGTTCTCCTGAAGTGTAAACCAGCCGTCATGGTTTGGCAGAACCACAGGCCTCAGAAACCAAGGCCCAGAACAAAATTTGGGCCCGCCGAAACCCTGAAAGAAGATTCAAAGGCCCACGCTGAGTGGATTCCCCTACGAAGACGAATGGTAGGACTTGTGTGTAGGCCGGCTGTGGGCTGCTGCTGTTCATCTCTGTTCCTCACCCGAGTGTATGACACGCCTTAGACAGGATTTGACAGCCAGGGTAGCAGTGCCAAATCGGCCCAATCAACCCCTGCAAGCACTTTCGATCCTCTGACGAAACAGGAAAAAGGAGCCTCCATCCTCCTTGCAAAGGCTTCAAGAATCACAGACTGCTTGCGAGCCTGTTGTAGCCATACGTGTCTCAACCCAGGATGCATCGTCCACGCACAATCAAGTAAGACCGAATCCACAAGCGCCGTTGCCAACCCGTCAGTGGCTCCTGAAGCTCGGCATCGTCCGAAGAACTCTTCAACATGATGAACCTGAACATGAGGCAGCCGCCGCCAAAGATCATGAGACAAAGAGCCATGACCAGGACAAACACTGGTCATTGACGGCCCCTGTTGTCGCATCCAGCTGGCGATACCTAGGCGCTTGCAGAGCCGCGCGCGGCAGCAACAGCAACGAAGCATATACTTTCTCACATGTAGTGGCTGTGAGGTATGAGGCACAAACTCGATCGCGGTGGCATTCAGCACAATTAGCTCACCATAGCCGGGCCTCCCATGTGCCGGAGAGTACAAAGACAAGGGTGGCCTTCCAAAAACGAGGTACAGTAAGGGACAGACTGGCCCGGATGTCGTTTCACTGTGAAGCGAGCTGGCATATCTTCGTACCTCACTCCGCAAGACCCGAGACTCCATCGCCTCTATCAAATCTCAGAAGGGGCCTCGATGCAAGGCCCTACTATAGGGGCCTAAATAATTACCTATATTATTTTGGGGGTTCCTTATTATAACTACAGCATAATGGGCCCCAAAGCCCTATTGAAAGTATTAAGGCCCCGCTCTTTTTCTTTTCGGCACTCTTCGAAGCCAAGCTTCTGCAAAGAAGGCTCACCAGAGTCGCCATTCACAATGTTTACCGGCCTCCGGCTCAAACTCGGGCTCTTCGTTGGGTTTCGGGCTCTCTCCTTCCTACTCCCTACTCCCTCGCTTTCTGCAGAGGTGGCAGAAGACCAGAGATATCGGACAGATCCTGGGGGAAGCGTCTTAAAGGGACAGAGTCAGAGTCCCTACTTAACCTGAGAAGAACCGAAGGCAGAAGACTTCCCTGGCTCTTTCGTCCAGGCGCCCACAAGAGGAGTCTGGTGTCTCATCGGCCTTGCCTGGGCGGAACGCACGATCGGCAGCTGTTCCGGATGGAATGGCACGGAGAGAGTTAAACAGGCACGGGATCCACCAACAGCTACATCTCAAACGCTCCACTGCCTTATCAGTCTTCTTCATCCCCTCAATCTGCGACTATCGGTGCCGCATAATAACTGGTTCATCTTGCACCGATCTGACAGGACAAGTTGTCTTCTATGTGCATTTTTATTTATGGATGCCTCTAACTTATTGCGAGTTTGTCGCATTGGACTCCGGTGGGGTCTCGAACTCGATCCTCGGAAAGTCACAGCTCCTCACTCTCACAACACCTTACCGTTCAGAAGTGCAGCGATTGCTATTGTAAGGCGGCTTGAAACTGGGGACAAGTTACCGAGGTCCCAACTGCATCACGGAAATCTAGCGAGCCGATCACCCTGACTGAGATCACAGTGCTGAGCCCAGCACACACCGAGCCATTCAACGTCCGGAAGGTTCTCTCATAGGCATGAACATGCGATGCCAGGTAAAGGTCGACCCGGTACCTACAACATGGAAACGCTTTTCTGGATCACAAGAGCACGTTTAGGAAGTGTTGCTCCATGTGTTGCAGACGGAGCCGGTTCCAACAATTTGGAGTCGCAACATCCATCCACACCTCCCCTGTGCGACATCCTACATACAACCCTTGTCTCTCTATAGTATGGAATACGTAAGCTCCTGCTCGAACTACTTCGGCCTCTAGTTAGAGTCTTGGAACAAGGACCTTGTGGGCGGTTGGTAACCTTGTGCAAATCAGGTTGCATGCTTACCCTGAGGAAGGCAACACCTTGTGAAAGCTAGAAGCACAGAACAAGGACCAAATCAAAACATAACTCCAAGCCTTGCACAGACGCATGCAATGTCATAAATACAGACATACACGTATACATGCATGCATGCATACGTACCTGTCTGCCCGCCGGCCTACCTGCGTACCTAGTTACATACTTACATGCTGACATACTTACAAAGTCAAAGACATACATATATACATAATCACAGACATACGTACGTGCCTACGTTGTAGCAACAATAGCATCAATAATAGCTCAAGTCATCAAACTAATGATAACAATCCTACTAGTAGTCTAGTAGCAATGACAGTTTTTGCAACCCTATACGATACAAAACTGCAGAACACAACTGTACTGCTTTACTCTACTTTGTTATGCTCTATTCTACGATGCTACGCCATGGTATGCTGTGCCATGCCATGCTCCACTCCACTCCGCTCTCCGCTCTATATTAGGCTATGATACTGTACGATACGATAACGACACTGCTCTATACTCTAGCGTGTGCTGCCCCTAAACCCATCCTAAACCCTAAATCGATCCCAAGCTTCGGCCTCACAAGCAGTGGCTCCAAGATGGAGCGCAAAGAGGCAGCCTTCCCAGCCAGGATCCCAGCTTCCCAGATCTTCCAAAATCCCTTAATCAAGAAATACACCTTGGAATCACATTGGGGATCCTGCTGTAAGCTACGAGGTGTACTCCTTAATTACATGACATGAAAGATCTGGGTTAGGGAGTGCTGGCTTGGGGGTTTGGCGCGTAAAGCAGGGTTTCGAGGCCGAGGAATCGGGGATTTGGACTGCTTTGAAGGATTTGTGGTTGTTTTGGCTGGATGGGTCTGCTTCATCTGAGACTTGCAGTGGATTCCCTATTATTTCGGGCAGGTTGTGCAGATTAAGGAAGGAAGGCCCTCTAAACCCTAAACCCGTTTCCATGTCCTCCTCACAACAGCTCCCAGCTCGAAGGCGTACACCCCAAAGACACAACCCGAAACAGTAACCTTATAGTAGTCAATAGTAGTCCTTATAGTAAGTAATGCTTATACTGACCACTACAGTTAACCTGTATAGTAACTACAGTATTTTATTGTACACATATCCCATCACGAAACAGCCTCCCCCTCGTGTCTCGAAGCCTTTCATGCGCCATTGGATGATCTCCCAGACATCTCCAGAATTTGGAAGCTGTCTTTGGGGTCGAATATCCTTTACTACAGTCCCTACCACGGTAGAATGGCATCATAGACCCCAAAAGCCCTGCTCTAGTTAGAAATTAGCATAGTTGTATCACCCCAACACCCCTTCTCTAATTAAGGGCCCTCAAATTAGGACACCGGCTCAAGAGCCTCGGTGCTGCAAGTGGGCCTCTCCAGAGAGCAGTAGAGCGGCCTCACGAAGCAGACGCCTAAACCCTATAGCCTGCCCTCTTGCTATAACTGGTTCCCCAGTGCCCCCTTAAAAGTAAGGGTACCACAAGTCTCAAAGATTAAGTAAGGGTACCCTTGTTCCTGGCATTCAGTTCTAATAAGGGAACCCTAACATGAAAAAGGCATAGTTACAAGGGTACTACTGGGGAACCGGGAACCTAGATAACCCTAAAACCTGTAAGCCTTAAATGCCGTTGTATTGTATGTAAGAGCAGTAGCTTGACTGTACCACGACGCCTTCGGCTGGGTCCCGCTCTGGGACTTCGAACGCCTTGAGCTTGAGAATTTGAATCCTTGTTAAGGAACTTAATTTAAGTTACTATAATAAGGATCTATAGTAAATAATTGGGTTTCCTTATCATGGTAACTTAAACCAAGGAAATGTCTGTCCGGCCTGTGACCAGCCACGATGACCCAGGGCTGATTGCCACGAGCCTTGGCACTCCGAAGCTTGCGATGCGATTTGGAGCGGACACAAGGGCAGTATCGCCGGCCTCCACGCCATCCGCCTCTTTCAGCACTTCCTCCAGCCATTGAAGCTGCTGCTTGGCCTCGGCCAAAAATAGAAAGGGTGCTTCACGACCTGCGACTTGCGAAGCCCCTCAAGACCGCGGCCAAGGACGCACGCTGCGGCCTCGAGCAGAGCGCGGAAAGAGTGGAAGAGTCGAAGAGCCAGAGCCAGCGTCCTCCGCTGCTCTTTTTGTGCTCCGAGGCCTCGGCTCCGGAGACGTAGTGCCCAAAGCGACGAGAGCATCAGTCCAGAGCCTCGCAAGCGACGCACAAGCGTCGTGTTTGCCAATGCCCGGTGGTTTCACACGGAGCGGACACGCAAGGCAGGATGCCCCAAACAGACCTACGGGCTCAAGGGCAACAGCCGCGCACAGTGGCAAAGACAGCACTAGATGTACAGATTAACTTGAACTTCAGCTGAGGTCTTGGCATTATAAATCTCGCAGGACCCACGCTGAAAGTATACCACCTCAAGGACAGACGCGCACGGACGCAAACAAGCACCAGCATGCGGAAACGCACACTGGTCCGGCACTCGCTTTATCGGCACAGAACGGCACTCCTCCGGGCACATGCGCTATGACGCGCCCCTACAGCTAGTGTTCCTTGATGCTGAGGCCCGCTGAGACCCTTTGACGACATCCGGACTGGCTGGTAGGCCTAGAAGCCCCGGTCAAGCGAGAAGACTGTGAGACTCAGGGCTGGTGCTTCTCTGCGCACAGATGCTTTCACGTTGGGCACTCCAAGGCCTTTGACAGACTCTCAGAGATCCGAGGGCTGCATTTTGGCGCTTGCGTGTTTCAGGCCTTGAGCTCTCAGGCGCTTGGGGGCTTTGTGGCGCGGCGTTCGGAGGCGCTCAGATGCTCTGAGTGAGGCGGACACCATCCACGGACACAGTGCGTCGCGCAGGAGCTTGGTGGTGAACTTCAATATGTCTTTATCATAATTCAAACGCCTGAAGCCGATGAAAGCCTCCGGCCAAGATTACATGCCAACCGGCTGTGCAAAAACAATCCAGTTTGCCATTCTCTCACATGTTGTGATCCGCCCGCTCGAGTCTATCCGTACCATTCCTTCCGGTGTTCACAGCATCGGACAGCCCAGCTTTGTACACACAGAGTGCCCTTCTACTGGGCCCGTGGCGGGTTGCTGGAGTTCGACATCTCGAAGAAACGTCTGGCAGCACAAGACAGCGTGACTCAATCGTCGTGTGGCAGCTTGCTGTTGCCAAACTTGGACGGCTCTGTGCTTTCACCTGTCCTCCTAACTTGAACGAATACGTCGTGCTGAGCCGCATATCACCTGGCGATGTCATTTGAACCTCATCAGAACAGCTTGAAACCCTGACAATGATTCTAAAGACAAACGGATCCTTATGCTCTCCCTTCTATGTTTGTATTTCACGGCTAACACCATATAACTGTTGCATAGCCTTTGACTGCATCGTACGGTATCTTGTGCAAGCTTTGATTGCAGCGGACTACTATGTCAAGCGTCGTATTCCACCTTGACATCTTGGCCCTGCAGTTTTCATCTTTACGAGAAGCTCGTTGCACTGATGCTCTGTTGAAGTGTCGATGCCGCCGGGCCGCTGATAGACTTCGAGGCGATCCCTGTCCTTAGCATAACTTGCGTCTCGCAGTAACCCCACCTCAGCGACTAGTCACCAGACAATGATAGATTTACACCAGAAGCTCTACCTGAATCCTCGAAGCGAAGATGGCATCTGAGGTGCCAACTCCCGGCAGAGGCATGAAAGGCCGGATCGCCGAAAGCGGCTGGAGCCTGAAGGCCGACCATTTTGTCTTCCCCTTGATCTTGCTGCTAATGCTGCTATTGTGACTGTGGCTACTACATCGCGGATATGACCAGGAAACAATGTGTAGGGATGTTCAGGATCTATGTTGAAAGATATCGGGATGGTGTCTCTGCCGCAGCATGCACACCTAAGAAGACGTGAATGACCTTCGATCAGGCCTGGGCATTCCCCTAGCCCAAAAAGGCGCATTGATATAGCAGTAAGCTCCGGACTTGCTCCAGAAATCGCTGGCAGCCGCACTCCCCTGCAACCACAATGACCAGCACCAAAAACAACTGACGCTGGCGAACGTGGAGGGGGGTGGGCCAGAGCTCCGTTGATTCCCGGTCCTGTTGGGAAAGATCCCAGGTCAAGTCACCCAGCTGAATCGTGGCATCCGGTGTCGAGTTTTGAATCCTCCCGCAAACGACACAGCACAAGTGTCCGTGGACCTCACGCAAGTGCACCGACACAACAAACTTACCGGAGCATTGATCAAGAGAAAGAGACTGTTGCAAGCAGCCGCTGTTGCAACAACTTTGCCCGATGGCGTGTTCATCCTTGCGAGGATCTGGTCAGTGAAACCAGCGTCTCTGAAGCCAAGGTCTCCGAGCACCGCCAACCGCAAAGGACCTGCTGCGACTTCGAACCGAACACTCAAAAGACATGAGCAGTAAATTCAAGCTGCTACACGGCGGGTAGTTGTTGCAGAGCCACAAGCCTGCAGCACTGGCAGTGGCCGGCTCCGTGGAGGACCTCCGGTCGGCGGAGGTTTTTCTTCACAGTTTGGACTGGCACCTGTTTGGGCGACATGCCTCTGAGACACAGACCCTGGTGACTGACCTGTCCAGTGGCAAGACGGCAATCGCGTCTCGATGGGTCCAAAGCCGCCCGCGCCCCCGATCCGATAAGCCAGATCCTCAGGGCGCCAGTCTGTTGGTTCTCCACTTTACGGAAGTCAGCGCACTGAAACCCTCTCCACTCCTGCTCGAGGCCCCTCAACACGGCTTGCACCCATCGTCGTCCATGCCACGGGCCGGAAATGCTCCCGGTCGTATTGAGCGACGAGCCTTCTGCCAAGTCGGCACTGCTGCGCGCATAGCTCACCTGTCTTTGTTCAGGCTTCGGGTCTGTTCGGTTTGGGAGTGTACAGGAGATACCGGCTTGATGGCACATGATGCAAACGAACAAGCATGCAAAAAGAAGTGTTGCTGGATGGCAGAACCCGATGGTTCGCTGCAGTACCCATTGAGTTGCGGATCACGCGATGGCAGCAGGCATGCACACGCACCCGTCTGCAACAAAATAAACCAGCTAATCAGCTTTAGAGGCGACGTGACATGTGAAAGTCCCACCTGGCTCAGACGGTTGAGTTCGCTGCGGTTGCCATCAGGAATGCTCCAGGAGATAGCGACGTCGCCTCGTGCGGGCACTCGATCAGAAGTCGGCAACAGAAAGGGGATGTCAAGAGCTTCTCAAGGCAAAGGACACGGAGCGCCATCCACCAGTGAGAGCCTAACGTGTCCCACATCCTGCACGGCGGCCGTGCAAGCATTCAGATTCAGGGCAGCCCTCGAGATGGGCCCTTCAGCACTGTTCGGCTGGTCCTGGGCTGCCACCACATCCACGCCAGCAAGCAACCTCCATGACGTCAAGGCTGCAGCGTGGCGGATCTTGCCTGTCAACTCATTATTGCTAATCTGAGATCGAAGTCTTGCATAGTACCGTTTACGGAACATGCCGCACTTCGCTCCACTTTGCCAGGGCCTCTGGATGTGGCCGTCCTGCGCTTTGAGACCCGTCGCTGCCATGGCATCACGGCTCATGCAGACGCATGACCCTGCAGCTTTCTGCCCCCCGAACAGCTGGCGAATTTACGCATTGAATGAATGGTGGCTGTTGTTGTTGCGGCTCGTCCTTCCGTTTGGTTCAAGCAAGCTCGCGCAAGTATATTATGCCCACTCTCCATGAGCGGAGCACTGCATCTGCCATCTGCTGCAGGCGACTCGTCAGGCTCGCACCTTTGCGGTCTCATGAATTCTGCCGCATGATCTGCGGTACGGAACTTGATCCACAACTATGCCACGGACCGACAGATTCAATACTGTGGAGCAAAAGCTCTCTGCTCTCGGAGCTGTATGCTGATCATTGCTTCTGCATGCTATATGCACAATCATCTGAGAGACTGCAGCTGAGACTTGCATGTCAGAGCGCTATTTTTGGCTTTGGAACCAGCAGCAGCGGACTATAGCGGACTTGTACCAGTTGGAGTGCTAGATGCCTGCAGATGAGGTTGACGCATGTTGATGCCGCTGCGCTCTTTGGCGCAAGCTGCAGCTGTCAGCGTCTCTCCGGGTCATGACCCAAGGCTGCTGCACGACGGGTCAGGGACGCCATCTCCGCTTCCATCTCCAGCCGTTCGTCCTCCATCTCTAGCTCCAGCTCTGCCAAGGCTGCATTGGCTGCTTGTTCACGCCGTCGCGCAGCTTTCAGCCGAGCTCGCATCTTCGCCAGCTCGTCGTTCATCTCCGCGAACTCCTCCATAGTCATGGAGCGCTGCAACGACGGAAACGATGTTGCGATGGCCTTGGATATATCCCTCAGGCAGCCGTTGAAAGTTTCGGCCCAGGGAAACCAGTCGGGAACTACCCATTCTGTAGCGCCGGACGCCCGACGCTGGGTACCGGAAGGCAGCTGCATGCTGTGCAGGTGCCCTGCGACGAAATCGATGCCATCAGGTGTGCTCGTGCTGCATGCGCTCAGCCAAAGGATGGCCGCCGCAAGGAGACCGGCTCGGGCCGCATGGCGCCTGCCGAAGTGGGATGCGCGCTGCATCGCGGAGTGGGCAGGCTGGGCAGGCACGATTGAAATGGTGGTTCCAACTGCACGAGTCAGTGCTTCCTTGTTGATTACCCTGTCATCTGCTTTCTGTTGAGATCTGTCTCACAATGTCTTAGACTCTCGAGTGAGTAGCTGCAGCACGCATCACGTCTCTACAGCGGCGCAGCATCGAAGCTGCATGCTGATCATTGCTTCTGCATGCTATATGCACAATCATCTGAGAGACTGCAGCTGAGACTTGCATGTCAGAGCGCTATTTTTGGCTTTGGAACCAGCAGCAGCGGACTATAGCGGACTTGTACCAGTTGGAGTGCTAGATGCCTGCAGATGAGGTTGACGCATGTTGATGCCGCTGCGCTCTTTGGCGCAAGCTGCAGCTGTCAGCGTCTCTCCGGGTCATGACCCAAGGCTGCTGCACGACGGGTCAGGGACGCCATCTCCGCTTCCATCTCCAGCCGTTCGTCCTCCATCTCTAGCTCCAGCTCTGCCAAGGCTGCATTGGCTGCTTGTTCACGTTGTCGCGCAGCTTTCAGCCGAGCTCGCATCTTCGCCAGCTCGTCGTTCATCTCCGCGAACTCCTCCATAGTCATGGAGCGCTGCAACGACGGAAACGATGTTGCGATGGCCTTGGATATATCCCTCAGGCAGCCGTTGAAAGTTTCGGCCCAGGGAAACCAGTCGGGAACTACCCATTCTGTAGCGCCGGACGCCCGACGCTGGGTACCGGAAGGCAGCTGCATGCTGTGCAGGTGCCCTGCGACGAAATCGATGCCATCAGGTGTGCTCGTGCTGCATGCGCTCAGCCAAAGGATGGCCGCCGCAAGGAGACCGGCTCGGGCCGCATGGCGCCTGCGGAAGTGGGATGCGCGCTGCATCGCGGAGTGGGCAGGCTGGGCAGGCACGATTGAAATGGTGGATCCAACTGAACGAGTCAATGCTTCCTTGTTGAATACCCCGTCATCTGCTTTCTGTTGAGATCTGTCTCACAATGTCTCAGACTCTCGAGTGAGTAGCTGCAGCACACATCACGTCCCTGCTGCGCATCGAAGCTGTATGCTGATCATTGCTTCTGCATGCTATATGCACAATCATCTGAGAGACTGCAGCTGAGACTTACATGTCAGAGCGCTATTTTTGGCTTTGGAACCAGCAGCAGCGGACTATAGCGGACTTGTACCAGTTGGAGTGCTAGATGCCTGCAGATGAGGTTGACGCATGTTGATGCCGCTGCGCTCTTTGGCGCAAGCTGCAGCTGTCAGCGTCTCTCCGGGTCATGACCCAAGGCTGCTGCACGACGGGTCAGGGACGCCATCTCCGCTTCCATCTCCAGCCGTTCGTCCTCCATCTCTAGCTCCAGCTCTGCCAAGGCTGCATTGGCTGCTTGTTCACGTTGTCGCGCAGCTTTCAGCCGAGCTCGCATCTTCGCTAGCTCGTCGTTCATCTCCGCGAACTCCTCCATAGTCATGGAGCGCTGCAACGACGGAAACGATGTTGCGATGGCCTTGGATATATCCCTCAGGCAGCCGTTGAAAGTTTCGGCCCAGGGAAACCAGTCGGGAACTACCCATTCTGTAGCGCCGGACGCCCGACGCTGGGTACCGGAAGGCAGCTGCATGCTGTGCAGGTGCCCTGCGACGAAATCGATGCCATCAGGTGTGCTCGTGCTGCATGCGCTCAGCCAAAGGATGGCCGCCGCAAGGAGACCGGCTCGGGCCGCATGGCGCCTGCCGAAGTGGGATGCGCGCTGCATCGCGGAGTGGGCAGGCTGGGCAGGCACGATTGAAATGGTGGATCCAACTGCACGAGTCAATGCTTCCTTGTTGATTACCCTGTCATCTGCTTTCTGTTGAGATCTGTCTCACAATGTCTCAGACTCTCGAGTGAGTAGCTGCAGCACGCATCACGTCCCTACAGTACAGCGCGCAGCATCGAAGCTGTATGTTGATCATTGCTTCTGCATGCTATATGCACAATCATCTGAGAGACTGCAGCTGAGACTTGCATGTCAGAGCGCTATTTTTGGCTTTGGAACCAGCAGCAGCGGACTATAGCGGACTTGTACCAGTTGGAGTGCTAGATGCCTGCAGATGAGGTTGACGCATGTTGATGCCGCTGCGCTCTTTGGCGCAAGCTGCAGCTGTCAGCGTCTCTCCGGGTCATGACCCAAGGCTGCTGCACGACGGGTCAGGGACGCCATCTCCGCTTCCATCTCCAGCCGTTCGTCCTCCATCTCTAGCTCCAGCTCTGCCAAGGCTGCATTGGCTGCTTGTTCACGTTGTCGCGCAGCTTTCAGCCGAGCTCGCATCTTCGCCAGCTCGTCGTTCATCTCCGCGAACTCCTCCATAGTCATGGAGCGCTGCAACGACGGAAACGATGTTGCGATGGCCTTGGATATATCCCTCAGGCAGCCGTTGAAAGTTTCGGCCCAGGGAAACCAGTCGGGAACTACCCATTCTGTAGCGCCGGACGCCCGACGCTGGGTACCGGAAGGCAGCTGCATGCTGTGCAGGTGCCCTGCGACGAAATCGATGCCATCAGGTGTGCTCGTGCTGCATGCGCTCAGCCAAAGGATGGCCGCCGCAAGGAGACCGGCTCGGGCCGCATGGCGCCTGCCGAAGTGGGATGCGCGCTGCATCGTGGAGTGGGCAGGCTGGGCAGGCACGATTGAAATGGTGGATCCAACTGAACGAGTCAATGCTTCCTTGTTGAATACCCCGTCATCTGCTTTCTGTTGAGATCTGTCTCACAATGTCCCAGACTCTCGAGTGAGTAGCTGCAGCACGCATCATATCAATACCTATGCACAGATCCGCGATGCGGGCTGCATTGCGGAGAACTACATGACTCCAGGCCTGTGGATCAGAGCTGAGCTGGGTTCTTTGTAGTTGGTCCACGGTGTGCATTACAATTCGCTGCAACAAGATCGTGCACAATCCACCCTGCTTGCTACAACCGTGGCCCAAGCGCCAGCAGTTGCTGTTCAGGACAATGGCAAGGCTAAGTCAATGCTGAGCACACGCTCGCGAACCTCGCACAATGCATGCTGAAAGCTGCCGGGGACCTGTCTTCCCTCCTGCTTCTGGTGCAGCAGCGCACTTTCCTTTTTCTTCTGCTCACTGTGAGACTTCGTCCGACACTCCGGAGACCCAGCTCCGTCAGGGCCGTCTTGCCCCGCCACGGCCCAAAGCCATCTGCAAGGCGCAGCCAGGCATCGTGTGCCACCTGGAGCAGGTAGGGGAAGGTCGTGGGCTGAGACGTCCCCCATCGCCCCGCCGTGCCCCAGTGCAGGTCAATCCAAAGCGAACAGTGCCTGCAAAGAGCCTGTTGCAGGGAGGCTTCGGCATACCATCAACCTTGCAGAGTGTAAGAAAAGAACACACAAGAAAAGAGCACGGAAGTCAGGAAACAGGACGTGCCATATACCCCATGCACCTTGCAAGAAGCGGCGAGTAGGCCTGCTTAGTGGCTAAGACCGCTGCTGCACCTGCCTGGCTCAGGGGCCAAGTGCTGCTGCGCAGTACCAACATACAAAGCGAGACTGCAAAAGAGCAAGCACAGTACTGTCATTCTCCTTCCTACTTGAAGAAGTGCAACCACGACAGAGCATTAGTCTACCATTAACACTGGTAAGTGCCATGTACATGTCGCAAGACTCATATTTTATAAATTGACTCATAGTCTAGTGACTCGTGACTCTCGTGATTTCGTCGCGCATATTCTGTAACTTCACGCAGGTGACATGACATGTCAATGTAGCGTGGCTTGGCCCCGGTACCCGCGGCGGCTAAGTAGTCGCGGCAACATTGCTGTGAAATGCTCTCCCCACGCTCACCTGGAATTCTTCGCTGCTGGCGATGGCTGCCACCTGCCCAACACAAGCGGTTCGGCGGAGATTCCTGCTGGTTAGTTCTTGACTGCCCGAGGCATCGGCAGAGCACACTCGCTCCGAAGCTAGCATTGCCCGCGGCACCTGCACCAAAGGGAGAACAGCCGTGCAAGCCCCCACCTCTCCAGGAGGTGTGGCGCGGCATCTCGTGGCCTCCGAAGCTGCGGCACTCCTCCCTCAGTCGCTCAGGGTCAGAGAGAGTGGAGACCATGAGACGCCATAGGGCCCAAGCCGGGGAGGCCAGCTGGCCAGAGCGCGTCGTTGAGCAGGAAGCTCCAGAGCTGTTGGGCCAGCAGCCTCCAAAGTGGAACAACTCCCGAAACAGCTTCATAGTCTCTTGGAATCTCGATCCTTTAACAGCCTCTCCCTGCCTCCGGGTGGCAGCAGCCGGGTGTGGGCCTGCACTTCGCTCCGAGGCCACGGCAGCAGCCTCGGGATACCCGCTGCCCTTCAGGGCATGGTGTTTTGCATCCTGTCGTTGACTACAACTACAGGGCTGGGCGCGTCTGCGGTCAGGCGTGGGCTTGAAGCATCGGTTCTGCGAGGGCGAAGTCTCTGCCCCTGGCCATGCCACCCAGCAAGCCCACGCCGCCGTGGAAGGCCAGGGCTCTCTGCCATTGACCTCACGATGCCCAGAGGCCGAGGCGCCGAAACGACGGAAATGATGCTGTTTTTTGCAACAGAAAAGCCCCCGGCGAGCTCTTTGGCATCCGTCCAGGACCGCACCCAACGAGGCTTCATTGGCACGCAGCCTGCTCCCGGCAACGGTTGGGCTTGGCTTGGCTGTAGCATCCAAGTCCAGCGCGACATAACCTGTCCTACTACATTGTCCCCTTCAGCCCACCCTCTCGCAGCCAGCTCCGTCAGCAGGTGCAGGGCCAGCTCCCACTGGCCGCAGCCACCCAAAGCCCCGATTGCGGCACAGAACGCCTCAGTCGTTGTAGAATAGTTTCCAGAGAGCATCAGAGAGCTGTGAGCACGGAAACCCGATGGAGCAGATGCCTGCAAGGACGCGGGCGGAAGGGGAATTCCATCTCGGAAGCTGGATGGTGATGCAATGCCAGAAGCATCTTAATATCATTCAACACATCCCTGCGGTGTCATGCTCCCAGACCTTTGCAATAAGAATCGGACTTAAAATCCCAAGTTAAACTTAAGAACGATGACAGTACTACCCGTCACAATAGCAAGAGCAACACTTGAACTGCACTTCCTTGGCCCCAGACCATGTCGGGTTCCGGCCCGTCCATGTGCACCTGATCCGGCCACAGGGATCAGGGTTTGGGTGAACAAGCTGAGCGCAAAAGAGCAGTTCATGTAACGCATGTGACGCAACGATGTCTATCTGACTAGGTGTATGCATGTATGTACGTACACATGTCTGCATGTATGTACGTATGTAGGTATGTATGTATGCTTCAGGAAGCAATGACCTGATCGATCCAAGCCTGCAGAAATTTACGATCGCTCCAGTGGCTTCAAGAAGAGCTCTGTACTCTAACTCACTGACAGGTATAAACCCTGAACCAAATTTTGGGGCTCCCGCATGCCCGGTTCGTAGGACCTGGAGTGCCAGCTGCCAGCGCAGGCCTCGGGTAGCATGGCCGTGGGTTGTTGGAACTACACCTGCCAGGTCAATGAAACTGAAGCTTGTATTCCATTTTGCAAGTGGCAGGTTCAGGGCCCGAGCTACGACCGCTGGCCTTTACGGCTGCGCTAAGCGAAGCTGCGTCCAAACCTGAGATTTTCGAACTTCCAGAAATCCCGCAGCTGCCGTTCAGTTCATGCAGGACGTGACATGCTAGCAAAGCCCTCGTAAGCACATGTAAACAGCTTTTGCTGACTGTTAAGGACACGTGGAGCACGCACCAACCCCTGGAACATGTAGCTGAGTCCGGCACTCAATTGGCTGTCCCTGATTGCTTCACAA
>CAJNDT010000006.1:192500-265000 GCA_905221615.1 Symbiodinium sp. CCMP2592
CCTTAGCCTGACCCACCTTTTCACCCTGCCTCAAACCGAACAGAAGCCTGATCCCTGCAGCACGACCTGTGACCTTCCACTCAACCCTGAAACCTTCTAGTTGGGCGTGTGCCCCTCTCTCGCTGTTTGGTGCAAGCAAAAGGCTGAGCAACTTCCGTCGGAGAGAGTGGGCAGCTGTGTGCTGCAGCAGAGTCGGCCGGCAGGGAGCACACTTCAACTGGTCCCTAGTCCCGTCAACAAGCAAAGCTGGTAAAGTGAGGGTGTGCCCCCTTTGCTGCCGGTTTGTGCTGCACTACGCTGAGTTACAGTAACATTGCAGCTGTCATGGCTGTGAAGGCGCCAGCACCGGCCTGCATCGATGCGTACAGCGCTGGGGCGTTTGCATCCAAGAATGCTGTGATCACAGCAGGCAGACCCATGGCCTGTACAGATGGCACTGTGCCCAGCACCTGTGCTCGCTCAAGGCACCGACCACACTCAGTTGCAGCAGCGTTCTCTGTGCCAACGCAGTTCTGCTGGATCAATGTGATCAACTGCGTCACAACCGTCCCTGCGCCAGCACCGAAGGCCGCATGCATCAATGACCTGAGCGCTTGGGTCTGCGCAGCGGATGCGTCCATCGCTGTGCAATACGCATTCGCAACAACAGCTGAAGTTGCCCCTGTGCTCAGCTTCATGAGGGAATTCGACATGAGAATCGTTGCGCCGGGGTTGGAGTACGTGATTAGCGCAAAGCGGGTTGCCGCCGCTGCTTGTTTCACATCTGCACGACCTTCCAGCTGCACTGCAAGGCTCTCTGTTGTTTGGTGCAACAGTAGCCCTCGGTTGACAAGAAATTTATCACGTTTGTGATGATGCCCCCGTCCGTGAGCCCTGTTTGGTAATGCACCGGCAAGGCGAAGTGCGCGGCAACCAGGGCGCGCAGGGCGTACGCGCCATTGCCCACCGGCACGTCTTGCAGTGCGACATCGTGAAAGCGATGCTTTGCAACCGCTGTCAGCGAGTGGCGCCGCACTGCGTCAATTGCTCTCGTCTTTGCCTGTGGCGAGCTGTATGTGCACTCAAGCGCAGTCTGAGCCATCTCGTGCGTGATTGCTCGCGACGTTCTCCCCTCGTTTCCTGCTGTTGTTGCTGCTGCCGTGATGTTGCTCCCAGCCGTTGTTGCAAGATAGTGGGCAAGCCGATGAGATCTCTGAGTCGGCAATGGAGTCTCGCCATGATCCAGGCCAACCTTCTCCTGGCTTGTGGTCCACAAGAAGGCGAGTGCAGTCTCTGTCGCCACCGCCATTTGGTCTGCATTGTAAACGGGGACTGCATGTGGTGGTGGCACCGCTGCTCTCGCGGCATCCGTTTCGGCCACCACTTCAATGTGGTGCGTGAATCGCAATTGGCCCAATGATCTCAACAGGGCCCTGCACATCCTCTCGTACTGGCCTGGCATGATGGCATCAGACGGTGCGTGCACTCCCGTCGTCATCGCCAGGTGTGGTGCCTGATTTGCGGCGATGACTGCCACATCCTCCCTGATGGCTTTTTGTGAAATGACCCGAATTGGGTTGTAAGCTCCGTCAACCATCACCTCAGCAAGCCCCACTGTGACTCCCGGCGTTGTCTTGTCTACCATCACGACACCTCTTGTGCTCGCCAGCGCGTTCGTTGCACCCACGACCCCAGGGACAACCGATGCGACCGCAGGACTGACAGGATCAACTGCTATAGCCATATGAAACGTCCGGTAGTGGTGCGAGATCTCGCGCGCGGTCACAGCCCCAGGCACAACGTTCACGTCCGCAAACCCCTGCGTGAACACTGGGCTGTCCAGGTCCGCCAGAAGCAGGCTCAGCCCGGAGAAGTTCACAAACAACGCATTCCGGTCGAGCACCTCCTGCCAGCACGCGGACACGTCAGGGTTGGCGTACCCTGGTGGCACTGGCCCGAGATTCATGGCCGCCCGCAGAGCAGCATCTGCAACCACGCCGTAGCCTGCCGGCGGCGCATGATTGCCAAACATCGGTGGCGCTGCTGCCGTGCTTTCATACGCCACCGGACGCCAGATGATGGGTGCTTGCTGATTCGCGTCCGTCGCTAGCGTCAAGACATCGAACCCAGTGAAAGTCACAACCTCCGTTGTTTCACGAATCATCAACGACCGGTGTTGTGGTGTCTCTGTCGTTAACGTCACTGCGTTCTGTAGAGCAGGCGTTGGGTTGGCCGGCAAGGGCACAGGATTGTGGACCGGCTCCGAGAAGATGATCATGGTTGGCAGGTCTGACGGGGCTACTGGCGAGCGATCTGCCGGATCCAGGCCTATCGCTCGGTTCAGAGTCCACCCCGAGCTAGTGGTGCTCAACACAGATTTCATTCAGAGCTGCTATGCGCTGACCCTTTGCACCGTTGCCCAAAAAACTCTATCTGCCTCTCTCTCTCTCTCTCTCTCTCTCTCTCTCTCTCTCTCTCTCTCTCTATCTATCTCTTGCTTGCGTGAGCTATCTCTCTTTACATATATATGAACAGATATACAGGCAGATTTATGGGTAGATGGGTGGATGGATAGGTAAATAGATAGCGTTCACTCCAAAAAGCGTTGCTGCTCTCTCTTTCTCGTGATCCTTCTCACTCTCACTCTCACCCCCCCATATGCATATACATATACATATAAGTATACATATACATAAACACATACATATACATACACATTTATATATATATATATAAGTACATATACACGTACGGAAACCTGATTTGTGTACATTGATGTAAGATACTGCATTGTATTATTTTGTATCAGAACATGTTACTGTATATCTAAATTGAAACTATGTTATAGTACATTATAGTACAATCTACTGTGCTATGTTCTGTTATGCTGTATCATAAGATGTGACATTATACTGTATAATATTCGAATATGTCACGTTATGTCATACTAACCTTTCTTATGTTACATGGTATTATGTTACAGAAAACAACACGAGACTGCTTGATCCATTCTCTACTACTATCTATAATGTTATCCTACCTTTCCTTATCTAACCTCATAGTCGAGTAGAGTAGAAAACTATTAAGTATAGTATAGTATAGCATAGCGTAGTATATCGCTCTGCATGTTGCTGTATATGTAAACCGCCTTCGGAACTTCATTTTCCATTCTACAAGTGCCGAGCAACTACATGGTTATGCATGTTCGCACATGCTAGATACTACAGCATATGACGGCTGCCGATATGCCCTTGCAGACACTCTCCCGCGCTGCCTCATCTGTTGGAGCACGCAAAGGGCATGAGGCCACCTCTGAGCCTGCTTCGCACAGAAGCTTTGCGAACAGGCGTGGTGCCTCTCAGCATTTCCTGGTTCACGAACAGAAACAGAGATATATTGCCACCTGTAAACAAGTATACATATACACATCTCTGTATATATATATATATATACATAGATATCTACACATATGCTAGGCTATATGCATACATACATATGCACAGATGTGGTTCCAGCTGGCGCGCGCTTCAGTCAAAATGGCCGCGGATGAAGCGGATCACGCTGATCTCTCGGACGATAAGACGGATGCACAACTTGCCTACCCGACCATTTGGAAACCTTTATATGGGTATATGTAACGGTCATATATGTACATGGACATGCAGTGCTGTATGTATACATAGAATGATGAGATGCATGTTAATGTGCGCATACATACTATGTAAGCAAATGTGAGAGTGCAGCAACAACCTTCTTCGTTTGACCGGAGGTTTGAGGCGGACCATGCAATTCCTGCAACACTTCAGCGCCTGATTTTAACACCCAGGCCAAAACCCGAACCCTAAAAAAGCCTAGGCTGCCCCAGCCGCCTTCTCTGCGGCGCCCAATGCGGCAATGTAGCTGGCAACGTCTGCTGTGCCATCGATCCTACTCAAGGCCGAAGACTCCAGAGGTTGAGGTGATTGAAACGAGAAAAGATGCACGAAAAAGAGCCGCCATTGTCACCCAAGCCATGCTCAAGCCGGGTGGAGAGTACCGAAGGCCAACCGCAGGCCGAAATCGGAGCAATAGTCAAGGCACTCTACATATTGGCCCGTAAACTCCTAAACCCCTAAACCGTCAAACTCCCCAGAGGCCCCAAACCCAAAAAGCCCCAAAGCCCCCACGCGACCTCGCATTGTTCAGCAGACCCAACGCCTGCTTCCAGGCGAGGCCTTTCCTCGGAGGGCTGACGGCGAGGCTTCGGTTTCTCTAAGAGGGTTCTACGGTTTAGGGTTTAGGGCTTCTATGTCATGTAGGGAAGGAACCTAGAAGGGTTCTTACAGGTCTGCGCTACGGCTATGCTTATGGGGTGTTTCCACTGTTCTTTATCGTGTCTTTGTAAGGCGTTGGGATGCGTTGGGTTTAGAAGGGTTGCTACTGTAGATGGGCATCGGTTTCTGGGATTCTTGCTTTGGGGGTTGGAGGTTCTACACGCAGGCAGTCCACAAATGCTGGTTTAGGGGGTTGGGGTTGGGGGGTTTTCGTTGCGCTTCTGTGGTCTGTAGGTTGTGATGGCTCAAGCACTAGGGCCACTAGGGCAGTTTCGGATGTTGATCGCATGCCACACGATGCCAGCCTGCATTCAACCGAGAATCTCGCAGGCGCTGATGGACCTCGCAATTTAGCGACACTCACAAACTCCAAGCCTTCAGGGTCCTTTTGTCGCGCCAGAACTTCAGGGTCCAGATCTTGCAACATTTCTCACAACACATTGCCAGGGTCTGGTTTAGCTCAACTCAGTCCGAGTGTGGAAATTTATGAGAGCACTACACATCAGTGTGGGAAATACGTGTCACAAAATCCTCACCATCATCGTGGGCGACGGAACCTAGCGGATACGAATGCTTTGGGTACGGCTTGCTTCTTTTTAAATACCCTGTGGCAGCGAATCTCGAGGAAGACACTTGTTCTTACGTTGCTTACAGTTTCCCGCTGGCCGACAAACTCCGAGATCCACCTACCGAGTCGTGACTTTCAACGCCCACTGCCAGCCGAAACCAGCGATACTTAAGGCCCAAGGCCAAACCTACACAGGGAACGCTGGGTATACCACCAATAGTAACAGAAATAGTAACAGTAATTGTCGTACAATAGTGGTAGTACTCGTAATGGCTATGGAAATAGTGTACAGGCTCCCTACCCCAAAGAAACACTGCTGCTGCTCCTTCGCCGCATCATGTATGTCCAAAATCAGAAACGTGCAAAAACCTATGTCACGCCGCCGCCAAAAACCAAGCTTGAAGTTGGACTTTAACACAAACCCCGAAACCTGAAACCAGGGTCGATTTGGAAAAGGTTGAGGCTTTGTAGCAGCATGGTGGACGCTCGACCAGTTGATGGTTGATGCATGTTGATGCTTTGTCATTGTAGCAGGCTTGGCAACTTGGATGCCAGGCCCGGTTCCGAGAGGCAAGACCCCAGTGTGAACGCTCATCCATGCACATTCAATCAGGCGCCGGGAAGCAAAGCCCCCTCCCCCCCGCGGCCCCCCCCAACCCACCCGAAAAATGCTAAAAGCCCGTTGCAACCCGCTGTTCATGCTTCTCCGTCAGCGGCCGAGCGGCACAGCCACTGCCACTGCATCCGGGCGGGGGCCTCGGAGAAGCAGCGCGGTCCGCCATCGCAATGCCTTCTCACAGGCTGAAGCCGCGCAGTTGAAAGATACCTGCCGCACATTCGCATCCTTTGACAAATGTTCCGAACTCCATCTGCGAAGCACAGCTGAAGTGACTTCTGCTTCCTGCTTTTGCTGCTCGCACCTGGTTGTGTAGGCGCCGCCGCTGCATGCGGTCTAAGAAGCTGATGGCCTGGGTCAAGGCTGGGCCAGCACAAACTCGCGGACTGGCGGCCCTCCCTTGGCTATCAGTCCCCGAACCAGTCTCCTGGCACGAAGCACTCAGTTCACTGAAAGTCTGAAAACTGGAGTGATGTGATCGGCTGCCCTGCGCCTGCGACCACTGCTGGCCCTTCTCCAACGCCGAGAGAAGCGCGTTGCAACTGACGCTGGTGATCTTTACCCGGTCCTCCGAGAACTGCTTGGGATTCTGGAATCGGAGTCAAGCTCAGGTTTTGCTGACTATAGTGACCAGGGCGACTCCTTGCGCATGCGAGCAAACAGCTGCAGCGCTGCCGTCCACATCCATCCTCTCTCACAGGCGGACATGGCCGTGTTGAAAGATATCACCTGGGAGTCTGCTGCAAAGGTTGCTTGCACAGGCCTTCATGGATCGCTTAAGATCGTCCTGAGGCTGAGGTCCTGACATCCGGCTGGGAAGGGCCCAACTCTCCAAAGACGCACATGGCCAGCTGCCAGTGCCCGAGCTTTGCGAGCGAGCTGAGCAGCGAGTTCTTGACCACGAGATTTGGCCGGCAGGACAGAGACATCATCTGGTGGAGGCGGACTCTCGAAAGCTGCTCAGAGCTGACACATTGCAACAGCCTTCCCAGCGCGCCTCTCTCTGAAGAAGCAATGCAGCTTGCCACTGGTGGCCAAGTCCGGCGGCGTGAACAGCAGCCCCGTACACTGCCTCGTTGGCCGGTCCTGCCGAGACATGGAACGTAAAAGAATGCGTTTAAGCACTCAGGGGGCTGTCCTCCATCCAGTTTGTATGCCTCGTGGAGATCCAAAGCCATCTGCCAGTGCAAGGAGCGGGAGCAGGCGGCCAGCGCGGCGGAGATGGCTACAGGAGATGGCAACCAGTCCCGGCCGCGCATCGCTCGAAGGCCTCTCGGACCGAGGGTGAGAGTCTGACTCGCTGCTCCGTGGGAGGTCTCCGTGCCTTCCAGGACCTGTTCCCATTGATGGCAGGCCGCACAGGCGCTGACCAAAGCGCTGCAGAGGCTCGAGCCGGCGAAGCTTCCTGTCAGACTGAAATTCCCAAGAGTGCCGACTGCCGGCCGACCTCCGCTACCTCCGCTCAGCTCGTGAGCCACCAAACGGACTGCGTGCTGCCATCTGCGACCTGTCAGCGCTCAAATTCACAACAACATCCAACCCGAAGACTGAAGAAAGCCCGAGCCTTTTTCGCAAGCAGTGATCAAGCTCGTGATGCTGATGATGTCGGGAGGAGGCGCAATGCCTCTCTGCATTTCTGCAAAGACCTGCTGTGCCTGTCCACGGCAAAAGCCATGATGCCGCCAAGCCAAAGCTTTCCGCAGGCCGTGCCTGCTCCCAGCAGCCTCCTTCTCCGAGTGCACGAATGACAGAGTTGCAAAGGGCCTCAGCCGCATGCCCTGACCCCTAAAGCAGCGCTTGGCCAACCACCGAAGCGCTAACTAAGGATCCTAATCCCTTTGGATTGATTTTGTTCTGCTTCTCAAGTATTCTAGTCCCTTTCGAGCGCTTTTCTTCTGTTTCCCAAGTCTTCTAATCCCTTTGGAGCGGTTTTCCTCTGTTTCTCAAATACCTTGCAGCTGTTTTCTTCTGCTTCTCAAATACTCTAGCCCCTTTCAACCGCTTTTCTTCTCTCAAAAACTCTAGTCCGTTTGGAGCGCTTTGCTTCTGTTTCTCAAGTCGTCTAATCCCTTTGGAGTGGTTTCTCAAAAACTCGATTCCCTTTCGGCGGGTTTTCGCAGTTTCCCTCTGTTTCTCAAATACTCTTTTCACAAAAAGTCCCTTCCGCACGGTTTTCTGTTCTTTCTCAAGTATTCCAATCCCTTTCGAGCGCTTGCCTTCTGCTTCTCAAATACTCTAGTCCCTTTCGAGCGGTTTTCTGCGGTTTCTCACGTATTCTAGTCCCTTGCGAACGGAGCAATCATTCTTTCTAAACCCCCAATCTTGATTTTTCCAGCCCCTGCCCTGTTCTGACCCCTGAACCTTTCGAGCGGCTTTCTTCTGTTTCTCAAACACCTTAGTCCCTTTCGAGCGTAGTCCCTTTGGAGCCTTCTGTTCCTCGGGTGCTCTAGTCCTTTTCGCGCGGTTGGCTCCTGTTTCTCGGTTCGAAAACTCTGACACTTTTCGAGCCGTATGCCCTTGTTCCTCAAAGACGCTGGTCCCTCGAGGGGTTTCCTGTTGTGTCTCCAACACTCTCGTTTTTGTTTTGAACGGCTTGCTCTTTCATGTTTCTCGAATACTCTAGACTCCAGGCCATCTTCGTCATCTCTTCTGTTGTGTTGGTCGGTAGTGGCGGGCCCTCCCTTTATGGAACCAAGTGTCGGTGTCCCCACGGCCACGATCCTGGTTCCTCCGGAAGAGCCGCAGGGCCTCCGGCCATCTCAGGCTTCGCCCGAGGCCTCCACGCGGAACTGCGGAAGACACGACTGAGACACGTGGGGCTCATGTTGAATGTGCACAGCGAGCCTGAGAGAACGGCCGTGAGATGCTTGAGCTCTTTCCTCGAAGCCTTCCCCATCTTCTTGCTCTCGCTTGCTGCGAGCTCCCGACATGGCTCCAAGAAGAATCAAAACGACAAAGCGAAGCTCTCCGTTACAAGCCCCCGGCGAGCCCCGGGTCAAGATCAGTGGATCTATCCCGCTGTTCACGTCTCGAAGGCGTCTCAGTCTTTCTAAGAAGCATCCTGCATGTCTTTGGGAGAGGAGCAGCGGTACGCACAAGAGCTCAGGAGCTGAAGCAACGAAGGAAAAAGGCCAAAAGTCCCAAGCGTTTCACACCAGACCTGAATGTGGCCCCTTCCGGCAAAATACGTCGGTGTTTCTTCTTCCCCAGCATCAAGGCTCTTTGTCCCGTGGCGTCTTCGCACGGGCTCATCGGGCACGCAGCTCCACCTTGGCGTCTGCTTGGGAGTACCGGTGTTCGTACCGCCCACATGTGTCTGGCACCAGGTGAGGGCACGGCGATAAGTCGGTGCAGGCGATCACTAGAAAGGCGGCAAGCGTCCACGGCCTTCTAGAGGCGACGCTTGCGGGTCTGCACGAAGTTCAGCTCCAATCGAATCGTTGCCGAATTTGCTGAGCACGGTCATGATGGGGCCCGGGCAGTAACGCTCTTGGCCGCACCCGTGAGCACACCACATCACTGCACAGCATCAACGGTGCACAAGTAGAGTAGATCGGTATGCTAACACAGGAATGTCCAACGCCATCCTATCATGTAGATGCTTAGGTGTCCTTCGAAGGGTGTCCTGGAATGCTCAGTGTAGCTACTTCATCCACCAGCCAGCTGACACTTCTACGAGGTTGATAAGAAGCTGTGACGATCTGGACGCAGAGTTCGTTTAGCAGGCCGGCTTCTCACCACCAATTTTCCAGCCGGGGCTTCGGCCAAGCTTGAAGCTCGCCCTCACGCCCTCGGTTGCAGTCCGCCTCAGCTGGGCTGCGATGCCTGGGAATGTGCGAAGGAGAGGCACGAGGCTGAGCTGAGGGATGCGCGACGAACTCGTTCCGAATTGGCTCGCAAACCTGCCCGAGAAAACGATGCGCCAGTGTTATCTGCAAGGCGACTAGCCCGTGCCACGAGTGCCAGCAAAGCAAGAGCCACGAAGGTTGCATGTTGCCCAATGACCCTTGAATCCTGAGAACCCGTAACCCCACGCACTCTAAGAACTTCTTAACACCTGGCTCCAGCCTCCGAGTGCCTCAGGCAGTAGGAGATGCACTGCAGGGCCAGAAAGCACGGTGCACGATCAGGCTTCTGCAAATGATGTTGCACTATTCCCCCGTTGCACTCTTGTGCGTTATTCAACAACTCACCAGTCGTCTCCCTGCATCTGTCTTCAACTGCAACAACTTGCACCCTTCATTTCGGTGCATAGTGACACCACACAAGAGGGCCAGCCTTCATTAAACGACACTGCCACTCGAAGTCGAAGCCTCTTGGGGAAGCATCGTCGATCCTGCGCAAGGGTTCGATGTCCATGCAAGATGTAGAGCAACACGAGACTGTAATGATTCCTGACAGCTCTGGTGCTTGGAGTGTAAGTTTAATGCATTACGGCGCCCCTCCTATGAGGCTGTCCCTCCCGAGTTCTCAAAGCCGAAGCTCCGGTGACGCGAAGTTCCTGCAAAGTCTCCCTCCAGCCTCCTGTAGCACGCACGCACGACGTTGCACGTCTCCACTTCCTCGACACCATCGCATTCGCCCTGCATGCAATCTCGCATAGCATGGGCTCCGGCAAGCTGTTCGAGAGAAAAGCGTGAAGAGAACTCGCCGTGTTCACAGAAGGAAGCAGAGCTCTTTGACCGAGCTTCTCCCCAAGCGCAAGAGCCGAGAGGTTGGAGGATGCTTTTGAGTTCTCCAGCGACAGGCCATGGAATCTACTAATATCACAAGCACGGAACCGCTGCGGGACGCCTGGAAAATGTCGCAACTCAGCATGCAAAGGCACGACCGCCACTCCTCCTGCGTGTGAGGTGCAGTTTCCCAAACCAAGAGCAACGAAGTCAGCGAGTGCCTCGCAGCACATCTGGCAGTTCAGCTGCGATGTCAGGAAGGTGTATGTATCCTTCCAAGTCACGACAGCGCAGAAACGCAGGCACTAGGCGAGCCGGTCCTGTAGACGGCGAGGCGCGAGGCTCACGTTTGCCCTGGACGCCACGCCTGCAGAGGGGGCATGCAGCTAGCACACGGCACACGGGCACTGGAGCTTCAGACGACACCACATACCTGGCCTGGAAATGCCAGCGCAAGGGACATCGCCTGCAAGCCGAAACATCTCAAAGACAAAAAGAGAGCTTGATTACTTGGGTCACGGCGGTCGTAGCACCCAGACCGGGATAGGTCGTGTTGTTTTCTACCGTCCCAAACCCTGCACCCTGAAGCACCCCAGACCGGAAACGCTGCCGCCGAGCTTCACGAGCCGCCATGCTTTGGGCAGCTGCGCAGGATGCTTCAGGACTTCAGGGTCTGGGATTACAAAAGGTTCAGGGTTAGAGTCGTTCAGGGTCAATAGTAAAGGTGCTCAAAACTGAAAACTCGAGTTCTGGGTGCCCTGTCTGGCTTCAACATCACCTCGCGGCTGCTTCTCCAACGTGGGGCCGGCTGGAGCTTCCATGTTTCTGGTTTCCAGCACGGGAAGGAATGCGAAGCTTTGAAAGCTGCAGACTAATCAATGCAAAACATGCTGGCCTGAACCAGTTGACAAGAAAGCATCCGGCCAACGACAGGCTGTTGCTTCACCCATTATTTCCCACGCATGTCGCCCAGGCATTTCTTGCGGCGCGTTCCAGCAGCAGCCACGACCTGGGCTATCTTGGAGTTTCATAGGTAGTTAGAAGTGGGGCTATGCGTCCCCTACTATGGGATATAACTATAGTTACCCTACTGAGTTTCTTACTTATAATCACCCATGAACCTTCAAGTACTTCAAGTTGTTGAGGGTTTGGGGCTGCCAAACCAATCAAGAATCCCGAGCTGAGAAATAGGGGAGTGAGTATTTATTTTGTCTATTTTTCTGATTTTTTTTGTGTATTTTCCTGGTTTTAGTTCTGTTTTCCTTGGCTTTTGGAATCTAGCCTGGTGGCCGTGACTGTTCTCCACCTCTGACTGGAGTTATTTTTTGTGTAATTTTCTGGTTTTTTTTGTATATTTTCCTGGTTTTAGTTTTGCTTTCCTTGGTTTTCAGAATCTAGCCTGGTGGCCGTGACCGTTCTCCACCTCTGACTGGAATTCTTCCTTGCGTATGTTGTCTGGATTTTTGTGGATTTTTCGGTTTCAAAGCTTCCCAAACTTCTTCGCTCGTCTCGCGGCAGCTGCTGGACTGTCAGAAGCTCCTGCCACAATGCTGCCGTGTGTCTCTCACACGTTTTTTTTGCCCCGCGCGCTTATAGCATCCGCGAAGCTTCTGGATTGAAACTCTAAGACTCTGCGGTTGTGGTCTGGGTGGAGAGGCGCCTGGGACTGTAGAAATACATTGTATGGCCCATGTCTGCTGAACCTTAATCCGCACTGATTCCTGCACCTTTGCCCTAATGCTGAAAGATCAACGACCTGGAGGATGTTTTTTGTGTTTTTCTGGTCTTTGTTTTTTTGCGGGGGGGGGGGGGTGGTATTTTTTGTTGGTCCGTTCTCTTCGTAAAACACTATCTTCCTACGGATTCTCTGTTATTTCCTTGGGTTTTGCTTAGCTTTTCCTCGGGAAAACGCTATTTTCCGACGGATCCCGTGTGATTTCCTCAGGTTTTCCATGGTTTTTCGTAGGGAAAACACTGTTTTCCTACGGCTTCCGTGTCGTTTCCTTGGGTTTTCAGCAGGAAAACATACGTTGCCTTGAAGATTCCTCGGGAAAATCGGCTTGTGCGTACATTTTCGCATTTTGTACGGATTTCGTGGTGTTGTTGTTGTTGTTACTGCTGGTGCTGATGATGGTGCTGATGATGTTGTTGATGCTGTTGTTGTCGTTGTAGTTGTAGTTGTAGTAGTCGTGGTAGTGGTAGTTGTAGTAGTTGTAGTAGTTGTAATAGTCGTAGTAGCAGCAGTAGTAGTAATAGTAATAGTAATAGTAATAGTAATAGTAATAGTAGTAGTAATAGTAATAGTAATAGTAATAGTAATAGTAATAGTAATAGTAATAGTAATAGTAATAGTAATAGTAATAGTAATAGTAATAATAGTAATAGTAGTAATAGTAATAGTAATAGTAATAGTAATAGTAATAGTAATAGTAATAGTAATAGTAATAGTAATAGTAATAGTAATAGTAATAGTAATAGTAATAGTAGTAATAGTAATAGTAATAGTAATAGTAATAGTAATAGTAGTAGTAGTAATAGTAATAGTAATAGTAATAGTAATAGTAATAGTAATAGTAATAGTAATAGTAATAGTAGTAATAGTAATAGTAATAGTAATAGTAATAGTAATAGTAATAGTAATAGTAATAGTAATAGTAATAGTAATAGTAATAGTAATAGTAATAGTAATAGTAATAGTAATAGTAGTATAGTAGTATAGTAATAGTAATAGTAATAGTAATAGTAATAGTAATAGTAATAGTAATAGTAATAGTAATAGTAATAGTAATAGTAATAGTAGTATAGTAATAGTAATAGTAATAGTAATAGTAATAGTAATAGTAATAGTAATAGTAATAGTAATAGTAATAGTAATAGTAATAGTAATAGTAATAGTAATAGTAATAGTAATAGTAATAGTAATAGTAGTAATAGTAATAGTAATAGTAATAGTAATAGTAATAGTAATAGTAATAGTAATAGTAATAGTAATAGTAATAGTAATAATAGTAATAATAGTAATAGTAATAGTAATAGTTAGTCGTCATAGTAATAGTAATAGTAATAGTAATAGTAATAGTAATAGTAATAGTAATAGCAATAGCAATAGCAATAGTAGTAGTAATAGTAATAGTAATAGTAATAGTAATAGTAATAGTAATAGTAATAGTAATAGTAATAGTAATAGTAATAGTAATAGTAATAGTAATAGTAATAGTAATAGTAATAGTAATAGTAATGCAATAAAAATAGCAGTAATTAGTAATTAGTAATTAGTAATTAGTAATTAGTAATAGTAAAAGTAAAAGTAAAAGTAATAGTAATAGTATTAGTAATAGTAATAGTAATAGTGGTAGCGGTAGTGGTAGTGGTAGTGGTAGTAGTAGTAGTAGTAGTAGTAGTAGTAGTAATAGTAGTAGTAATAGTAGTAGTAATAGTAGTAGTAGTTGTTGTTGTGGTTGTTGGTGGTGGTGTTGGTGTTGGTGCTGGTGCTGGTATTGGTGCTGTTGTTGCATTTTGCTGCTGGTGGTGTCGTTGTTGTTGCTGCTCTTCCGTTATGGTTGCATGCCTTTTGCTGTTATTTGTTACTGGTGTTGCTACTGCTCTTGGTGTTCATGTTGTTGTTGCTGCTGGGTGGAATATTTTTCTTTAAAGGTTGGCGGCCAGCTTATGTTTGAAAGGTTTGGCAGGACATGGGTTCGTTTGTGCGTCAAGTATCGTCAAGTTATTGGGGGGATTCTAGTTTTCAGGGTTTGTTTGTGCGTCAAGCTGTCGGGGGAGTGTAGTTTGTTCAGGATTTGCTTGTGCGTCAAGCTATTGGGAGATTCCAGTGTTCGGGGCTTGTTCCTGCGTCAAGCTCTTGGGGAATTCCGGCTCGCGGCCTCCCCCATTAGCAAGCATGATGCTCGCATGGTTGGTCAAAAAACGCGCATGTGCTGTCAAGCAAGCATGCCACTCTCGCACGCCCGGCGCATGCTTCCCAATTGCAAGCACACTTTTCACAAGGTGAAGGGTGTTGTTTCTAATTAAAAGATTCATCCTAGGATATCCTAGGCATCGCGGGCTTCAAAAACAACTCCTATGCTGTCATGCAATCACAGCTTATAGCAGCGGGGGGGGTTGGGGGGGGCGCAACCCCTTCCAGTTGCAATCACGATCCTCGTATGGCTGGTTTACCACAAATCACATGCGGCCGGGGGGGTTTAAGGGCGGCAATCAAGATGCTCGCATGGTTGGTTTTGAACAAAAATATATGCTCTCAAGCAAAGCTGCGGTCACGCAAGCTTGCACATGGTTTAAAGCAGTGGGGGGGTTGGGGGGGGGCAGCGCCCCCCGATTTGCAAGCATGATGCTCGCGTGGTTGGTTGCTGTCATGCAACCTGGCACACGGCTTACACAGCGGGGGGGTTGGGCGGGGCGCAGCCCCCCGCCATTTGCAATCACGATGCTCGCATGTCTGGTTTACAACAAAATCTATGCGGCGGGGCGGTTTAAGGGGGGCAGCTCATGAGGATGCTCGCATGGTGGGGTTGTCATCAAAACGCATATATGCTGTCAAGCAAGCTCGGCACTCTCGCACGCCCGGGGCAGGCTTTCCATTTGCAAAGAGACTCTTTGCATGGTGAATGGCATTGTTGCAAAAAGACTTATATTTTATGCAGGGTGGGTTTCAAAAATGACGTCTATGCTGTCAAGCGAGCTTGCACACAGCTCAAAACAGCGGGGTCTCTGGTCTTTGCTTCTTGCTGTCTAATTATCCTGCTTTCGTTCTTGGGTTTTTTCTTTGCTCCGTTCTTTCTAACACTCCTTCTGGTCGTCCTTGCTGGCTTTCTGTCTTTCGATATTCATTTCTTCTGTTCTGTCTCTCTGTCTTCCTGCGTTCTTATTTCCTTGCTTCTGTCTGTCCTTCTGTCCTTCCTTCCTTTCTTTTTTTCTCCCCATTCTGGTGTGTTGCTTTCTTCCTTTGTTCCGGTCTTCGTTCTTTCTTTCTTTCTGTCGTCCTTCTTTCCTTCCTTCCCGTCTTTCTGTCCTTCTTCCTTTCTTTATTTCTCCTCTTCCTGGTGTCTTCCTTTCTTGCTTTCTTTGTTTGTTTCTTTGCTCCTTTCTTTCTTTCCGGCTTCCGTTTCTCTCCTTCTTTCTTTCGTTTGCGTTCAACCTAAAACCAGACAAATAGACAGAAAAAAACCAGAAAAATTGACAAAACAAAATACGGTACCCGCTTGAGGTGGCGGGGTTCCTGGCCAGCTGCTTAGCCACACAACACCATAGTGCAAACATTGCATGTTCATACCTCCACAAACTGCTCAGCAAGCTCGCTCACCAGGGCCGCATGGTGCAGCATGTGTTGGACACCCAAACTCGAAACCTTAGAACACTGTAGACCCCTACGAAGCACTCACCACCGCCTCGTCCACCTCGCAACAGAAAGCCTTCAGGGCTGCCTCAGCGAAGGCCACGTCGTGGCCTGTCACGCTTTTTTTGAAGAACTTAAGGCGTTTCTCAAGAGTTTTCATAAGGTTTTACGGATTTGGTGATTTTTGAAGCTTCTTACGGTTTGTTTAGGAGAGTTTGGGACTTTGGAATTCCAATTTCTTGCTTTATAGATAAGTCATGAATAGTGGATTCTACATGTTTTCTCGAAGTTCGATCTGATGTATGGATTTGCGAGTTCGGGTTTTGGGATTCCGGGCTTGCGACATTCGTCGCTATCGTCAAGGTTTAGGTGGTCATCCGCGCTGCCTCCCTCCACTCCAATGGGCCTCGTGCAGGGTTTTCAGATGGAGATGAATTGCATTGTCCTCTTCTTTGCTCAGAGATGACTCGACGTGAACGTATAAGATTTACATGGATGCGACTGGAATATGCTTGAGCACTTGTGCACGGCATGGCTCCATGGCATGCGCTTCTGCGCGAAGGGACAGGAAGGCACTCTGACAGGAGTTGGAACAACGAAGTAGATGTCACGGTTCTCACGCCAAGAATGAAACCCTGCAGGCTGGGATGAACGCAAGAAAGAACGAGAGTCCTCAAGTACAGTGAAAGTCATTCCGTGTGCCACAAGAGACAAGGCGGGAGAAAAGGCAGGAGACAAAACGGGAGATAATAAGGCGGGAGTCTTGAAGCGGTAGACAAGGTGGGAGACCAGCGGAGCTACCCTGTCCAGAAGCAAGCGGTAAACAAGGGTGCTGACACACGTCCAAGGTATCCAGAATGGTGGGAGACGCTGTTGGAGGCAAGAAAAGACAAAGCGACCGCACTTCGACGTAAGGCATTCATCATGAAGGGAGGTGAGCTGGAAAACAAATGAAAAGTGGGAGACCGTGCATCCGAAAGACTCGGACCCATAAGTGGATCGAACGTCAATATTACAACAATTTGAGGAACAAGGTGGGAGACACACAAGGGTGGAAGCATGGCGCGCGTTGGACACAGGAGCACTATGCAAGAGACAAGAGACTAGGACAAACAGGAAGTGAGAAGTCCTCGAACAAATCAAGGACCAGCAGCAGAACTTTGGAGATGCGGGAGAAAAACAGAGTCAATTTCTTTTGACAATCTCTCTGAGAGCATTCCCTTCTTCCAACTTAGCTGCACTTGCTTGCTACTGGCTGTCCATTATTTGTACTTACGCGCATGAGCTGATCCCATGGGCATTCCATGTGGGGTTTTGCAAAACTACTTAGCATTCAGCCGCACTGGTATGCAGCACAAGCTTTAACTGAAACTGCAGCCGGCAAGCATACGGTCTACACTATTTCTCTTGCACTTACAGGGCGGCCTTGCCGCGTTGGCGGAGCTTGGCTCCACACCTGCCAATGGCCAAAACATGCCTGCGCAATCACTGCCTACGCTTTTGATGACAGGACATGAGTTCATCTTGCAGCCTGAGTCTCATACTATGTGTGGCTGTTCATGCTGCGGCATACGACAGGCCTTGTAGGCGCGCTCTGCCGCTTTCTGGAAGAGGGTTACAAGATCCGGATCTTGAAAGAAGATTGGCCGAGTATGGGAGAGTTCTGGAATCAAAGCCCCCTACAAGAGGAGAAGGAAGCACGGCAAAAGCTGTGAACTCATCCCCGCTGCTCAAAGACAGGAACGGGCCAGCCTCGTCACAGTCGTGTGCTGTTCTTTTCCGGGGATCCGACAAGACCTCGTATGCCTCCAAACGGGCTTCTCAGATTCTCTCCGCTCTCCCCGTAGACGAGAGAAATCATTTTCAGAGTCCGGGCATCTAAGCGAATTTCGAGCATAGCACAAGCTCGCGAACCTCGCACAATGCATGCTGAAAGCTTCTGCGGGCCTGTCTTCCCTTTTGCGTCTGGTGATACCCAACTCCGTCAGGCGCAGCCAGGCATCGTATGCCACCTGCAGCAGGTAGGGGGATGTTGTGGGCTGAGACGTCCCCCCATCGCCCCACCGTCCCGTATAGTGCAGGTCAAAGCAAAGCACACAGTGATGCATAGCGCCTGCGAAGAGCCTGTTGCATGGAGGTTTCGGCATGCCATCAACCGTGCAGTGCGTGAGAAAAGAACACAAAAGAAAGTTGGAGCAGTGGGAGTTAGGAAACAGGACGTGCCATATACCCCAGGCACCTTGCAAGAAGCGGCGAGTAGGCCTGCTTGGTGCCCTGCCTGGCTCAGGCGGCAAGTTCTACTGCGGATTTCGCCAACATTGGACGCGAGACTGCAAAAGGGCGCAAATGAAATTATTGTCCTTGGGGATGCTGTGCAGTCTTCGAAATTTCTCGTTTGACTGCCTGCTTAATCGGAGCTTTGCTGCTGTTGCCTCTGAACCTGTTTCGAAGCCGTGTTGAGTGTGGCTTCCTGAGCCACGGTTTTGGCAACATTGATGTTGTGTCTGTGGACCCTGCTCACGGCACCAGTTTGTCTGCATTCAAGCATTAGAGCCCGTGATTCAAGATGCCACGAACTTTGGGAACAAGTCTTCCTTCAAACCCCACCAGCTACTGAAATAAATCCAGACAGCCACAGAAGCCAAGAAATCAAACCCTGAGGAAAAAAATAAAAGTATGGGCTTAAGCCACCCATTCTATTTGAGCGCATCCGTCCGCAAACGAGGTATCAAAATGTGGGCCTAAGCCCACCCATTTTTCATTGGCGCATCCGTCCCGTATCCTAAAGAACCCCACAAAGCCCTGAAATGAACTTCCAACCCATAAGCCCAAACCCTACGACACCGGCGCTCGCATCCCATCCCTCCTGCATCGAATTTCCGCCGCCGGGCGCCGCCAGATTCTTACCCTCGGCATGGGCCTCCAGACTTTCGGAGGCCCCGTAAATCATGTGCTGAAGCTCGTGTTGCCTCAATTTCAAACGCCTCACAACCTTCCCATCCCGCGAACATTCAGCCCACTCAGCCCAGGCTTGAACCATTGCATTATGCTTGAGCTCTGCTTTGCATCTGAGCCGACGACCCCCCAACTCCAACTTGGCATCGTCGAATCCAACCGTTCCGAGTCGCTTGACAGGGGCATGACAGCGTTTGAGCTTTGGCAAGCATAGAGTATAGATCTCAAGACCTCGGAGGTGAGCGGGCTTCCGCAGAAACCACTAGAACCTCTGTATGGGACCCACGACACCTTGACCCCCTCTTGGGGCAACGGCTCCAAGCGTTTGAGGCTGGGGCTCTTGGCTTCGGGTTAATGTTTCGCTTGGAGGTCACAATGATCGTTGAGCCCGTGCCGTTGCTACACTAGAGTAGAAGGACCCAAACCCTGAACCTTTTCATAAAATCATACCGACCCATCACGGCATCGAGTTCGTTCTTACGAGCCACGATGGCCATGCGGCAGCAGAACTCGGGTGCCGTACCAATCGAATGCTTTCTAAGAGTGCCCTTCAGTCCCCGAAGCCTCTCTCTCTGCAGGCATGCCAGCATGTATGCAACAGCATATCATGCGGAGAAGTTGCATAGACCGCTATGCATGCATGCATAAAGCGAGCGATCAAACAAGAAAACAAACGAACATGCGAAGCACCTACACACTCCTAGAAGAACAATCAAAGCAAAATATCACCACCAGGATATGGGGTCCGTTTTGGTCATAGGAGAGGTGCCAGAGGTCATCTGATGTGGGCTTACGTGCGCAAGGACCCTCAAGTCCTTTCCGCTAAGTTGGACTGTAAAAAGGGGCTTGGTGACATGTATCAGGAAATGCACCGTTCACCCCAGACCGGAACCGCTGCCGCCGAGCTTCACGAGCCGCCATGCTGCGGGCAGCTGCAGCGGATGCTTCAGGGTCGGCTCAGGGTTAGAGCCGTTCAGAGTAAATAGTAAAGACTGCAAACTCGAGTTCTGGGTGCCCTGTCTCCTTGTTTCGGGCGTCAACACCACCTCGCAGCTGCTTCTCACACATGGGGGGATGCGAAGCTTTGAAAGCTGCAGGGCATGCGGCACAACCACTGCATGCACTCGCTAAACCAGCCTGGTCGGCCAGCACACAGGTGCAAATGCACGCTGCAAGAGTTTTGCAAGGTAAATAAGGGTCTTTGCTTTCTGCAGCTTGGACGCAAAACCACTCAAACGAAACCCTGTAATGCTTATGGATATGTTATGGTCTCTACTTGTTGTAGCATCTGGAAGCCATACATGGATCCTGGCACCTGTTGGATGACGCAGGTGCTTCGGCATGTCTGCAGACTTGAAAAAAGGGGGCACGCAAGACTAAAAGGCAGCTCAGATGGCTGTGCGCTCCTCTCACACCGCCCACCAAAGTCATACTTAGAGCGGTGAAGTCGAAACATCGTGATTGGAAGGGGTTTGGCAGTTGGAGGAGTGTTGGGACCCCAAGGCAAGGAGCCTGAGACAGTTGAATAGAGATCTACAGAGTCAGTAGTTGCATTGTCCAGGCCTCCGATTGAGGTCCCTCTAGCTCTGATGTCTGCAAGCAGGTCCCACTTCAGAACGCATTCAGTCGGCACAATCAGAACCAGCAGAAGCTGCAATAGTTCTATCAGTGAGTGCAAATAGACTCGCAAAACACGAAGTCACAACAGTTGTGTTGGGATCTTGTGCCAACTAAGCAAGGGAGTGCTTGGCAATGCTTGGCACCTGCAGATTCCTGGTTGAAACAATGAGCCGCCTCCTCCGTGCACAGCCTTCTTCAAACGCTTTAATGAGTTTGGAAACAGCTAGTTAGATGCCTTGTGAGGGATGTCAACCACTCTGCAGTACTGCGAACTTGCGGCAGAGCGCGGCAGAGGCGGGGCCCTGCGGCTTGTGAGAAGCAGCCCCCTCCACTTCTGAGGCCTTAGACCTCTCTACCATTGGCACTGCTGCTGACCTGCTCGCATCCGGCATCCTCCACATGCATTCTCAGGCAGCTGAAGCCCCCATGCCACCGACCATGACGATGCTCCACCAAATCGGAATACAAATCCCTTTGAGACCATGACCACCGCTTCCCCCCAACCCAGCTAACGCGAGGCTGCTTCGATCCATGTGAAGCTGCAAGTCAGACTTCGCTGAGCCGTGCAAAAAACTCCAGCTGCGTTGTCCTGCTCAGTTTTACTCCACATTCTGAGTTTCGTTTTCGAGAGGCTGGTCGTGTAATCATGGCTTTCCCTACAGCAGGGAAAAAGAAAAGCACTCCTTGTCTCAGGAACTAGAGAGCAATGCAGTCGGAGTTGTATGTATAGTCTGGAGTGAAAGCTTGCCACACTGAACACATGCTGTGCTCGAATCGGCTGACAGTTGCGTGAGCTGAAGCCTGCTTGGCATGGCAGACTGCGCATAGCAGCACTCGTGTGCAGTAGGTTTGGCCCTTACGTGATCGCCGGCTCACGCAGCTGAAATCGTAAGACGAACGCTTTCCGGTGCAGCTCTTTGCTGCCCATGCGGTCAGTCTTCCTTGCCATGACCCGGTGCAGAATGACAAGGGATGACAGGGGAAAAGCAGGTTCCGAAGATTCGAGAGAATTGCACGACAACGAGCAGTCACTACAGAGCACTACCAAGGCCTCCACCATGTCACCACCAACATGTTGGAGTAACAGCAAGTGCAGCTGCAGTTGCCGACCCCCGCGACTGCTGCAGCACAGCAACGGCAACCCTCAAGACAACACCGCCAGTAGCAGCAGAAGCAGCGCAAGAACCACCACCACAACAGCGACCAGAGAGCAGTGGCATCTGCCACCACCACCATCAACAGCAACAACACACAAGAATAACAGCTGTCGTTACTGCCGTTATTACAATCACACTGGACCAGTACAACGGTGCTCGGATGCTATCAATCACCTTCCGGCATGTCCAGCGCCACTGAGTTCGGGTCCCACAAAGCCTCTGCATACTGGACTGCCTCAGGCGGGGTGATTGTCGATTTGTCGAATTAGAGCCTTGTAAACTCAACCCGCGTTTGATGAAGAGAGTACTTAGGTCTCTGAACACGCATGCCTTTCACAAGGGCAAGTATCCACACAAAAGCTTCGAGTCCACTCAAAGTAAGTAAGTAAGCAAGTAAGTAAGTAAGCAAATACATACAAGCCTTTGTCTGTAGACAGCTGTCATCAACAATCCCAATCAAAACCATCACCGTCGCCATCGTCGAGATCGTCACCAGCTTTGAGGATTTCGTCATCTTCTCAATGTTCCAAGATGACTAATCTTGCGATTCGTTCCTTCTACTCACCCTGCAACTACGAACAAACCAGGGCATGCAGTGCTGATGGATCAAGCTACAAACCACACATGCATTTCGACATGGTTGGGGTTGTAGATCAGCCGACACGGCACGTTGAGGCCACATGCTTGTCTTGATTGCTCTGCCCCCACCCACAGCAAGAAAGCTCCTCTTTCGGCAAGAGCCGGCCTGCGATAAAGGAATAGGCCTCCGCAGCAGCGGGAACGGCCTTTGAATGGCATCCAGGCAGTCCTGCATGGCAACGGAAATCTTGTCGAACAGGCAGAAGGTTTTGTTAATTCATATGCGCCATTTGGGACTCTACAGGTGTCGATTGTAAACTTTGGCCACCACACCTGTGCACCTGTGCATCTTCGTATCCAGAACCTGACTTACACATCCGAAAAAGCGGACCTCAAGATCTTCTGCCTCGCCCTCACTGATCTCCCGCACGAAGCCTCACGCAAGATATCCGATGGTCCGAGTATGCAAGAGTGGCTATGCCCGGCCGGCCTATCTGTGCTTGCCTGGCGATCTGCACGGAGCCAGGATCCTTCGGCACCGGCATTTGGCATTTGTGACGCTCGCCGAAGCTTAGTGGAGAAGGGTCCTCGAAGCTGTGAGGCTCTTCCGCCACGAGCTCCTCAGGCAACCTCGGTGAAGCTCTCAGAGTCTCAGGCTGCTCTTCGCTCCTCGAAACTCAGGCTGCCGGCCTGAGCCAGGCTGCTCGCAGCGTGATCCAGTACCTCCGCTCAAGAGGGTTCCAGCACTTACAACTGGTAGTAGCTTTGGGCTGTGTCCCGTGGTATGGCTAGGGCCCAGGGGGGTCATTACAACTCATGGACAGCTCCAAAAAGAAGTCACAAGCAGCAGCGAGCAGTGCCTGAGGCCGCAGAGCGGGTGCCCCAAACGGGCACAGGTGCCGCAAATCTCAGCTCAGACTGCCGTCGAAAGAATGCCAAACATGCTCTCATGCTCAACTCAAGGGCTGCAGCGGTCGATCTGTGAGCTGTGATGCGCGTCAGTGGAAACTGCTGACGATTTCTCTCCGAGCCATAAAAACTGAGTGCTAGCTTTGCCTTCCAGGGTTCGCGCTCCAGGCTTAAGCCAACTTATGAAACCTCAGGAGGCAACCGGCAGCCCGGTTGCTGGATCCTTCCTTTCCAGCCACGTGATTCAACTGTCTCTGATACACCATCAAACACATGAAGCCGACTGACTCTAGTTTCACACTTGGCCGACTTTACTTCCGCTCTGCCACGGTCCTCGCCGCAGCAAGGTATCTCTGCTCGACCTGCACAGCTTCGACGCCACTCAAGCACTGGGCTCGAGCTCTGTCGGGCCTCCATCAGGCATCGATATGGAGAATCCTCCGTGCTTCTGCATCGAAGTCCCGGCCCTGACCAGAAACTGGGAAAAATCGTCACATGACAGCCACTGGAATTCTGGGAGGTTCCAGGTTCGCCTGCTTTGGCAAATTGCACCGTACAGCACAACTGCCGTTTGCACTTTTATCCCCTTCGCGTGAGCAGGCCGCGAACACTTCATGGAGATCTCCGAACCAATTCGGAGATGCCAGCAGTGTCTCGGCAGGAAAGAACTTGTGCTCGATACTATGGAAAGGCATGTGAGCGTATTGAACCAGAGTTTCGAAATGTCACCGACCGAGACGACTGCACCACTCAGTTCCCAGAGGATTTGTTGGCAGCGGTTCGCCTTGCCCGATACCTCAGCTGCTTCCGCAAACATGAGGCCGCCAGACAGTCTTTGCGACAAAGGCTACGAAACAGAGTAGGCATGCCAGTTGTGAGAGCCGTGCCTGTTTCTGTACCCCCATAAAATCCAAAGACTCGAGCCTGCAACCCCATTGATCGACACCAAGAAGCTCAATTAGCAACTTTGCAACCCCAAAACCATGAACACTGCAAGCATCTGCTATCCCTTGGAACCCGAAACCCATCCGAAACCCAAGCCTCGAAATAAATCCTAAATACCTAAAACCACCGCAAAACCCTGAATATAGACACAAGTATGCTCACGCGCTTTTAGCGACACATCAGTAGCTGAAGAATCTGCATGCATGTGCCAGCAACTGTCACTGACTGTCAATCAGTCCATGTTCGTGAGTTAACCCGTGCTGAACTCTCGTGTGACTGCAGGGCATAATCTTGTACGGTAGAAAAAGGCAAAACTCGTACCAAGAACCAGGGCGCAGCCCAGCAATACACGCCACCGGCACAATATCCTCTCAAGAGAGAAACCTTACCAAAAGACTGGGTTCTTTGATTTCAGTTACCATCACAAGGAAACCATCATATTCGCTATAGATCCCTGTTATGGTAACTTAAGCTAAATTCCTTAACAAGAACCCAGAAAGGAGAGCATAAGGGATTTAGCTCAAGTTACCATAACCATATTAAAGCATATTATTTACTATAGATCCCTTGACCAACAGAGATCATTAATTTTTACTATACTCTAGGTCCCTCTTGTGGTAGCTTGAATTAAGTCCTTTAAAACGAGCCCAGAAAAGAGAGCATAGAGGATTTAGCTTCAGTTGCCATAACCATATTAAACCATGCCATTTACTATGACTATGAACTAAGTTAACCGTAAGAGACCATGCCCTGAGCCAAGGACGAGCCCGAGGACGCCGATGGAGAGCGCTGGCGGCTGCTGGTGGAAGCCCTCGGGGCCTTCTCCGTTTCAAACCAGGGTTTGGGGTGTAGGGTTTAAGGTTCTAGAGTTTTAGGGTTTAGGGTTTAAGGTATTAGAGTTTTAGGGTTTAGGGTTGTTTAGGACTTTAAGGTTTAGGGTTCAGGGCCAGTTTAGGGTGTTTGCAGGACTGCAAAGGGTCTCCTAGGCTCCTGGAGTATGGGGCCGGTGGGCTCATCTCCAAGGATGGCTTAGGCCGTTCATTATATTTGTGACCGTTTCTTTTCCCTGGAATGAACCCTTGCTTGCCGAATCTCGACCCACTGGTTGCAAAACTAAACTCAGCATTTACTTCGAGTTCAGGGCGTCGTGCAGTAGAAGGTCTGTTGAGAGTTCAGATTTCGGAGCATGAAGCGCAGAGGCGTACGTCTGGGCATCCTCTTGCCATCAGTGAGGCTCGGCCTCAAGACTGATACTGGCAGCGGTCTTGCCACAGTCACACCCACGTACCTATCCCTGACACCTGGATGCTATCCAGTATTTCACTTCAGGTGGCCTCTTCCCGGGAAGCAGTGCCACCGGTGTCCTGGAGTTCATCAAGGGCGGTGACCGCTATGAGCCGCAGCAGGCAGTTGGATTGGGCGGGTTGTCAGGACAAGCTTGCGGCAACCATCGTCATCACCATCGTCGTAGTCATGGACATCATCGTGCTCATCCTCGCCCGTGACCAGCCAATCCAGAAACCGGCCGTGACCCGAAATCCTACACTTTTTCGAGGCTCGACCTTACTGTAGACATGTCGCAGGCCTTTTCTGAACCCATGCGGGCCTTGGCTTCTTTGCTATTGCCCTCCTTCTCCTTGCCCTCCTTGGCCTCTTTCTCCTTCGGTGAAGCGGCTGCTGGTGCCTTGCCGGCCTCGCGGCTGCCAGCACTCGCAGCGCTTCCCCGCCTGAGGAGCTCTGGAGTTTTCGGGATGTTCACATTCGAACGAACTTGGCTTGTTACTGGTACCGTAACGGTCTCCACTCCG
The DNA here is from genome assembly GCA_905221615.1 of Symbiodinium sp. CCMP2592. Lineage (NCBI taxonomy): Eukaryota > Dinophyceae > Suessiales > Symbiodiniaceae > Symbiodinium > Symbiodinium sp. CCMP2592. The sequence goes on from CAJNDT010000006.1 coordinate 217,976, forward strand.
TCAAAATGAGCAGGACAAACAAGTCTGCTGCGGCCGCGCAAAGGTCCGAAACCCTGAATAGTCGCGCACTTGGTCAATCTGCAACGGTTGGCCGAGGCTGGCGCGGTGCTGGCTTTGCAGCAGCATCCTGTGCCAGCGAAGCTTCAAGGCAACAAAGTGAAGAGAATGAAGAAGAACAGTCTAAGATGCTGCCGCCCTAATCCGTTTCTGCACACAAGAAGAAGACTGGCAAGGAAGGCGTGTCAGAAGCGATTCACGGATCTCACCTTTATGAACTTTGGGCTCAGTGCACTAAACTCATGGCCTCACTGTCACTGCTGCTCTTGTTGGACTGGGCAGCAAGCACGGATTTCCTGCAAAGCGCGGTTGTTGTAACTTTTACCGCTCGAAAGCGCAAGGCGATCGTCATGCAGTCAGAGAAGTCCCGTCGCTCTTCCGCACACGACCGGCGCCCTGTGGGTTGGGACATGCAAGGCTTCGAAAGCTCCCAAGGCAGCTCCTGTAGGTTTGGCGAGCTTTCGAGGAAGCCCAGACCTCGCAAGATGAGTTCAAGGAGGAACAAGTCTTGCCAAAAAGCCCTTGAGCAGTCCTGCCACTGTCATGTAGCAGCTGTTCCGAAGCTTATGACCACCCCGACAAGTACTTCTGCTTCAATTACTACGATGATGATGATGGTGATGATGCTCAGGATACTCGCCGATCGCCCCGCTACAGCCTGATATATCTGGCATCTCCCAACCCGAGGCGCCGAAGTCGGGCAAACCTGGCCTGCTGATCCGATGGCTCGCTCTTGATCTCGTTGAGGCGGCCGGGAAGGGGCGGCTTCGCTGTTGCCATCTGCAGGGGATTTGAATTCACAGACAACTGACTTCACTGCTTTCCTACCTGTGATCCACACCATCCTTGTTTTTGGCATCTCAAGTTCGAGCACAGGAAACAGGACAAGGAAACTAGGCAAAAAGGAAAAACAACCTCACGCTCCTGTGGTTGATTAAACGTAAGGTACGTAGGGTTTAACTGAACAAAATATCAAGCCGTTTTGCTTTTCTGATTTGATTCATCAGCGGGCGCGCATTCAGTTCACTGGTTTGCACCGTTGTACAAAAAAGCAAGCGCACACCTAGTCCTAGCACTCCGATATCTCGTGAAAGTTCTTGAAGCCTCAGCTCTGCCTAAAATTGCATCGAAAGGGAACTTCAAGTATAGCATCAGACTACTTTCGAACAGTCCTCCTCGGCAAACCTGTCTTGTGTTATTCCCATGCATTTCGTCAGGATGTGGCTTGTGCAGTTATCGCAAATTGCCGGTGCAGAGCTTGAACGTTTGGGGTTGATCCTAGCTGCCTTCAACGTTATCGGACGCGTCTTTCGGAACTACAGAGGCTGTTTCGGGAATTGGGAGCTGATCCGGTTGTGGGGAATTGTCCACGCCTCGTAGAGCTTAGGTCCGAGGAAGACGACCAGAGCGACGATGGAAAGCACCTCGGCTACGGAGTTGTGATATGTCATCTCAATCTCTCATCAAGACAGCGGAGAGCACACGGTGCACAAGTGAGAACTAATCCAGAATCCAGGCACCAGAATGATGCCCTTCCACGGCAAGCCGGCTCCTGGTGTTCCACTGCTGGCCGCTGCCTGTGTGCCCTTTGCGGCACCCGCGCCCTTTGCGGCAGGAGCGACAGCTTTGACCTTGTGGTGCGGTGCTTTACCCGCTGCCAAAGCCACTGTGGTGGGAACTGCTGTTGTTGCTGCAGCCGCTACAGCTGCTACTGTGGTTGCTGCTGCAGTGGTGGCTGCGCCAGTTGTGCCAGCGACACTGCCCTCGACGACGGCACCGGCTGCAGCCGCTGCAGGGGCTGCAGCGGCTCCAGCCGTCGCACCCTCCGCGCTTGCTGCAACTGAGCCCTCGGCAGTGGCCTCAGTAGCAGCTTCACTCGCCCCGCCCGCGGCTGCGGCTGATGCACCCTCCGCGGTGCCCTCTGCTGCATCGTCCTTTGCACCTTCTGCACCTCCAGCCGCTGCACCCTCCGTCGCATCAGCAGAGGCTTCTGCACCCTCCTCAGCCGCAGTTTCCGTTGCGGCCTCGCCCTCACCAGAAGCTGCTTCTGCGCCCTCTTCAGCGGGAGCTTCTTCCGCGGGAGCTTCTTCTGCTGGAGCTTCTGCTGCAGCTTCGGCTTCCTGAGGCAAAAGAGGCAAACGGAGTGCAGAGCACAGCGGGAGAGAGCCGAAGCCACGAGGCCAGAGATGCCCTGAGGACTTCACGGGCTCCTGCGCGGCCAAAGATTCTGGCCGACCGAGGTTGAAACTCCTGCCGCCAAAGAAAGAATGACCCGGACGAGGGTGCGCGCAAAGCGCAACAGTCGGGCCTGCCCACGTCCACGAGGTTCGCATGGCCATCGATGGCAACTGCGTGCTTCTGTCGGTGATCCTTGGCACAGCCAAAGCTGGTTGCGTCCGAAAGTACGATGTACATGAGGCTTTGCAGCCACTGCCCTCGTCTAAGCATGGCACCAGGACGCGAGGTGGCTGGTGCTTTCGCAGCAGCTTCCCCCTCAGAGACTCGGCTCTTTCAAGGCTCCTTGTGGTGCCGGTGAGAGGGCTCGGCTCCGGGCGCTGGCACTCCAAGATAATGTGGAACTCCGGTCCTCGGATTTCAGAGCTCAGAGCTCCAGGAGGGTCCAGGCCGCCCAGTGCCTGAGATGCCCACCCTGGTGAAACAAGCGGGGTGTATGCAGCCGCTTCGAAATGCAGAAGACCTTGCACAGAGACTTGAAGGCGCTCACAACAACGTGGTCTCGCATCTAGAGGAAAGGACCAGTGTGCGTCTGAGAGGAGCGGTGCGATAAATTCCGTGAGCAATCACAGTGCACGGGGCAAAGCGAGGCCTGTGACGACCGCCAATGCAAAGGCACTGCACGACAGGCCGCATGGGGAGCGTCTCATCCTCCCAGGGCTTCTCAGGCAACATCATCCGAAAGTTAGCGGAAGACCGTGACGCCATCGAACCCGATCCGATCCCCCAGGAAAGAGCCATTACACATGCCCAGGGCAGCTAACAAGCAAACAAGTCATTCCGAGCCGGGCGCCTGAGATGTGAGCAGACAACGCAGACGCACCTGATCTGAGAAGTCTCGGAGTTCAGATTGCTTTTGAGGCAACTTCGAGAGAAACCGTCAAGTCTGCAGTTCCTTCACACATCCCCAAGTCGGACGAGACACTCAACTTCACCATCACCCTCGGCAGATTCTACCTGTTGCTTGACGAGGCGCCAGGCATCGGAGCGGGAGTGCTCAGAAAAGCATCACCCACCCAACTAAGGTTCCCACAGCACAAGGTGGGAGCTGGGAGCCGAAAAGATTGGCCGAACAAGTGCTCCAGCAAGCTCAGCCCCCGTCCGCCCTATGCTCGTGTCGCGCACTAGCTGGAACCATGCCACGTAAGAGCTGCGCCCCAAAACCCTATGGCAGATACAAAGGCGCCTGAAGCATGCACCATCTGGCCGGGACTTGCGCTGTCGTTCGAGCTGCCACATCCCGAGACGGAGCTGCTGGAACCCTCAACCTCGTGGCGAAGTCCGAGGAAGAACGTTTGAAAGGCCATCTTTGGCACTGTTTGATGACGTGCAGTGGCACACCCATCCCGTACCCATCCCCGGGCCAGCTGGGCTGACCCCGACGGATGTGGTTGCAGAACGGAAGCCACAGAAGCCCTTACAACATACGATCATGCATTATGACGATAGATCATGTTCTACTACAGTACACAATCAATCTCAGGATTCCACGACATGGTTGGCATCGCTGCCGTGGCCAAGCGCGGCTTCGAGCGCGGAGATCTCCTGCAGATCCTTGTCACGCGCCTCCAGGCATTCGGGGCTTCAATCTGGAAAGAAGAGGGCCATGAGCCTTGGTTAGGGATATATTTCGGAGGGGTCCGGGTTCAGGGCTTCTGGCATCAAGGATGATTGCTCCTTCCAGCCGATGCCTGTACCTTGCATGCAGAAGTTCAAAGTGAGCCAATGTACCCTAGATGCTTAGCACCCAATTGCCTCAACATTTGCTCCATAGGTGGTCATTCGATTTAGACTACCTAATCCAGTTGGTCGATAGACTATCTTTCGGTGGTTTCGCTATTTCATCTCTGCACTATAGCTTCTGCCGCCACATACTTTCGCCTTGAGCTGTAGCTGCTGTTACTCAGACATTTCTGCTAAACAGGTACTGGCCAAATGATAACGAAGCAGATATTTCTTCGGGTAAAGAGATACCGAACCCCAAGCCATAAAGTCAAAAAACAGCTTGACCAGCCAAAGAAAAAACTCTCTTCGTAAACTGTTGTAAACCTTAAACCCCGAAAGGGTCTTTCAACCTTTCCAATCACGTGGAACACTGACCACGCGGGTCTCAGGCTTCGGCGTCTCCCATGAGCCTCATGATAGAGAGAACAAATGAGAACAAGCACACGTGGGCGCTCTGCGGTGAAGTGAGGCAGTGTTTCTTTTGATCCTGGAAGGCCAAAGCTCGTAAGGCCTTGGAAACCTGTCTTCAGAAGCTTGCGAGACAGCGGCGTCTGGGGCCAGGGCTGGCAAAGTCTTGAGTTAGCTTTCTCCTGTGCACGGCTATTGCACTCAGCAGCACTATCATCAAACCGTTAGGCCTCACGGAGGCATCCTGCTGAAGTGAACTCACTCGGAGTTATCTGTTTGACCAGCACTTACATTCGCAAAGCCAGTGCTGCGGGTCTCCTCACCGAGGTCCTCGGCCTCCTTGTGCCAAGAGGAGCTGCTACTCAAGCCCGAAGAACTGGACGAAGACCTCGGGCGTCAGCTCACGGTGCTCTACGTACGATTGCTGCTACTATTATTAGGCTCTTATTGCTACTACTGCCACCACCACCACCACCACCACCACCACCACCCGACTATTACTTCTTCTACTTCTACTTCTTCGACGACGACGACGATTGCTGTTATTGTTAACTACTGCTAAAATCATTGCTATTGCCATTTACTATAGCAACTGTAGCATTTGCAAGTTGTTTTGAGCGTGCTGGACTCAGTTATCTGCCGACGTCGAAGACAAACACCGGATACATCTTCCAGCCTGCCTCATGGAGAGTACACCCTGACACATTTAACTGCTAAAACATGAGTAAACAGTAAATCACTACACGCTCCAGACACGTAGTGCAAAGCTCCTGCTGCTCACAGCAGCAAGCTCCCGCAACCTCCACGGACACAACTTTCTAGTGGCTCGGACTTCACTGCAGCAGGAAGCCAGCAAAGCTGGCTATCCAACCGCAACGGAAATACAAAATGGTCTTCGAGAAACTGGTCGATGAAGGCCGAAAAAGCACGTGAACCCTCAGTCATTTCTCCCAACGTCCGCGCTTTCCACGCTTCAACTTTGTACTGCAACATTAGGACATGGGAGCCGAAGATAATTTTCAAATACTGGGATCCTTCTTACAGGTACCGACACAGCCTGCGGAACTGACACTTTGAACGTCGACGATGTGTGACAAAAGTACAGCCGAACCAGCTTCGAGACGTCACAAAAATACAGACATACTGGCAAAGGCTTCTGTTGATCAGGGTTGGGACTTCGTAACGTGGACGTGGACGACATCTGGAGAACCATCACCAGCAAATCGGCTGAAAATCATGCCCGGTGATCCAGTCGTTCACTGTGGACTCTGATCTCTGGAGCCACGTGCGGTCTCTCCCTCTGGTTACTCTACTTATCTAGTTGCTTTGGATGCGTGCTTGTGGAGGTGAGATATGGAAGCCTGTTCTGAGTCCAACAGATGAAATGTGGACAGGATCAAGCAGAGGATTCAGACTGACAGTGACAAGCCGGTTGCGAACAGGCAGCAACAGCTACTGCATGACCGAGGCTTCTGCAAACAAACTCCAAGCCCCGGACGGCGCTTGCTCAGAGCAAGCACTCGGCGCGCCACCGCGAGTCCAGGACCTGCACTCAAAACTCGGTGAGAGTTCATGACCTTTCGGGTATGAAGGGAAGATGCACAAAGTGTGATCAACAACTGCACGGGCTAATGTTCTAGGATCGACAGCATGCATAAACTGCAGCACCTATCCGTGCCAAAAGGCACTGAGACCTGCATTGTCAGATGCCGGCCAAGGAGCCCAACATAACTAAGGCCCCACGAGACCCAAATCCCTAGGAAACCCGAAAACCCCAAGAGACTCAGTGCCGGGCTCAAGGCCCCAGGCCTGTGTTTTGCAGGTCTGGTTTTCTGTCTTGTAATGGCCTTGGGTTTTTTGTTTAGGGTTTAAGGCTTAGGGTTTGGGGTTTGGGGGCTCAGGGTTTGGGCGGGGTTCAAGGCTTTTGCAAGGATGTTCTAACGAGTGTATGAGGTGTTTAACAAGCGAGTGTTTTAAGGTGTATCTGGACACAAAAGGTTACACGGCCTAGGAGGTTATCAAGCTTTCTACAGAGTCAAGGGTTTGCTGCGGGGTCCGTCTGTTGCAGATCCGACAGGCTTCAACACTCTTCGATATGCGATATACCGAAGATATGCCATCACTCCTGTCTGCAGAAGCTATAGCTTTTGTGATGCGATGCTGTGGGTTGTGACGAGCTTCACTACCGCGAAAGCACAGCCTAGTTCATGTCTGGCCTTCCAAAGCCATGTGCTGATGGCCGTAATGACGACGCTGTCGCCTGCAAAAGGATGCCGAGAAGGAAGCGTTTCAAGCGCGAGAAAAGCGCTGCCAGCTGCACTCACGTCACTGGACGACCTCCTCCAGTGACGGAGGCCAGCTGCTCAAAAACACGGAGCACGAAGGCAACCCCGCACACGTCTCTTCGAGCCAGCTGTTCAGCTCGGGCAGCATGTGATGCGTTCAAGCACGATCGGGGAGCTTGCAGCAATCGTTGACTGATGCGAACTGCGCTGTCTGAGCAGGAAATTTCTCACAAAGCTGGGCACGGCGCACTTATAATGTGGAGCACACCTTTTCTTCTGGTTGTCTCTCCTCTTGTGGTCTAGTGGTCTATTGGTGACACTGTGGAGCAGCCTGCATCTTGCAGGCCAAGCTCTCATCGGTTGGGTTCGTGGGGATGTCGAAACCACTAGTCACTAGTCTCTGTAGGAATGCGCTACGCAAAACCTATATGCAACTGGAAGTGCAAACGCCACAGGGGACTAGCTAGCAGCCCAGGTATTCATTCGAGTAAACGTCGGTCGAGGCGTCTGTCGTGTGACGTCCTGGCGGTCTGCCATCAAAGCCAATTATGCGCAAAGCTCACACAACACAATCTCCAGACCTTCGTGGCCGGTCGCTGCGGCCCGTCGTTGGACGGCACCTTCGACCCGCGAGGGTGATAACCGACAACTATCCAAGCACATCTGAAAAACTGAGCTCAACACGTCAACAATGCGTAAAGCATGAACGAAGAACAGAACAGCATCCACTCAGACGGACTCGAGACAAACCCTTGCAGATCAGGTCAGATGATCAAGACCTGAAATAACGAGTTCATCTCGATTCTCCCTTACTGCCGGTATCTTGTTACTATGATTACTAGGATTGCTTTGATCTCTATTACCATTAATACTCGTGGTAGCTTTCTTACTAGCATTGGTGTTGTTGCCATTATTACCTTTAGTAGGATTATTAATATCAAAAGTATTCTTATCATTCTCACGACTACTGTTGTTAGTCTTCTTCCAAATAGTAGGAGAAGTAGTAGTAGTAGTAGTAGTAGTAGTAGTAGTAGTAGTAGTAGTAGTAGTAGTAGTAGTAGTAGTAGTAGTAGGCACCCCCCCCCCGACCAACTACACTTGCTCTCAACCACGTTAAGACAACATCCATTTTACTCGGTATTTACGGCACTTTCGTCATGTGCGATCATCCTAAGAGGCCTAAAAATCGACTTGTCGAGTTTGCAAACTCGGGCTCTTGATCTTGGAATTGCTTCTGGGGGTGGGTGGGGGGGTGGGGGGGATGATGACGACAGTGTTACGCGAACACACCCAGCAGTATCACCACAAGAGCCATTTAACTCGGTATTTACGGTACTTTCGTGATGTCAGACTTTGTTACATATTCTGAGCCTCTACTTCTCGACTATGCGTATTAAACTTTGCTGTTTGGAACTGTTTGCAAATAAACTCGAAATTGGTTGGGGGAAAGCTTCTTCGGGGATGATCACGACACTGTTTTGCGGACACCCTGAGCAATATTTCCACACTCAAGCGCGCACACGCCACACACACCACTTCAAAAACAGACCCTCCTACGCAGAGGTTGGGCGGTAGGGGTGTTGGCGAGCCCCTCCCACGTACAGCTAGCATCTTTGTTTTTGATGTTTAGAAGATGTTGCGCTTCAGGTTTTGCAAATGTTAAACCCTTGTTGGCAGCACCTGGGTTTTGCACGGTATTTACAGCGTTTTCGTACTATCCTTCCACCTGGGGTTTATCAGTTTCTTCCCCGTCGAGCTTGCAACTCCAGCTGCTGTCGCAGTTTTGGGGCCTGAGCCCCTGCAACTTCACCGGCTGTGACACTTCAGGAAACTGAGCCTCTGCAACTTCTGCAGCTGTCACAGATAAGGAGCCTGAGCCCGTGCATCTTCTGCAACTATCGCAATTAAGGCGCCTAGCAGCTACCGCTGCCCAGCCCGGATGGAACAAGTGTAGTTGGGAGTGGGGGGTGGCTAGTAGTAGTAGTAGTAGTAGTAGTAGTAGTAGTAGTAGTAGTAGTAGTGATAGTAGTAGGAGTAGTAGTAGTAGTAGTAGTAGTAGTACGGTTGATGATATAAATCCTGCATGGCCCATAATAAGGAATATACCATAATTCCCATAGTTTAGGGCCCTTAGGGTAATGCAGGATTTATATCATCAACAGTAGTAGTAGTAGTAGTAGTAGTAGTAAAGATAGTGACAGTAGCAGCAGCAGCAGCAGGAGTAGTAGTAGTAGTAGTACTAGTACTAGTACTAGTACTAGTACTAGTACTAGTACTAGTACTAGTACTAATAGTAGTACTAGTACTAGTAGTAGTAGTAGTAGTAGTAGTAGTAGTAGTAGTAGTAGTGGTAGTGGTAGTGGTAGTAGTAGTCATAGTAGTAGTTGTAGTACTAGTACTAGTACTAGTACTAGTGATAGTAGTAGTAGTACTAGTACTAGTAGTAGTAGTAGTAGTAGTAGTAGTAATACTAGTAGTGGTAGCAGTAGCAGCAGTAGTAGTAGTAGTAGTAGTAGTAGTAGTAGCAGTAGTAGTAGTAGTAGTAGTAGCAGTAGCAGTAGCAGTAGCAGTAGCAGTAGCAGTAGTAGTCGTAGTGGTAGTGGTAGTGGTGGCAGTCGTAATAGTACTAATAACAATAATAAGACTACTACTACTACTACTACTACTACTACTACTTCTGCTGCTACTGCTACTACTACTACTACCACCACCACTACTACTACTACCACCACCACGACTACTACTACTACTACTACGACGACTACTACTACTACTACGAATATTAATTCAGAAAAAAGCTTTCTCATCATTCCTAATGCTATTGTTGTTTTTTGTCGGGAGTGCTTGATTTGGGCTGTTTGGGAGCTGCCTCGCCCGCAGGTCTCGAGCTTCTCGAACGATGAAGCTGGACCTCATGGCGAGACCATGACATACTATACTATGCTACACTATATGCTATACCATATGCCATGCTATACTATACTAAACGATGCGATACGATAGTATACTCTCCTATACAGAACTGGGCTGTACCATGCTATACCCACAGTATCACACCCCAGCCACCGACACGTTTATAAGAAAGCCCTTCGAAAGACCTCTTGGGCCTGCACGATGGCAGAGTTCACTGCCCTGGCTGAGCTTGTCAGGGAAATTCGAACCCTATACACTAAATCGTACTCTGTAGTCAAAGAAGCATGTGCCTACTGTAGTCCTATTTCAACTTTACCGAATGCCACTTAACCAGGTTCGACGACGACTACTACGACTCTCGTGTTACCACCACCAACAACAACCACACCTCGATCGCGACTGGGACCAAGTCCGCGACCTATACAGCAACTACCACTAGCACCCACTAAGGACGACGACGACCATTGCCGAACGGAAGCTAGACTCTCAAAGCTGCATCACCCGCAATTCTTGCATTGCAACCCTCCCAATCCTCAAATGTCGGAGCAGGCGTTGGTTATGTTGAAGTGCCAGCGTGCGGGATCCACAGAGTATCAAGTCGCCCTGACAAGCATGAGAGAATCTGGACAAGCTGATTTCTAAGTTCCCAAAAACCACGACTCCGTTCCCCAATGGCCCAACTCCTACGATCCAAAGCTCCTGCCTCTGCGAATGGTCCCTTGCAGCCTGCTTCCAGACTGGCTCCCGTGGAGTTCCTGCTGCCGGAGAAGAAGCCAGTTTTGCAGGACCCTCACGGTTTTTTGCGATGTGCGTTCCGCCGCTTTACATCGACCATGCGGGAGGCAAAACATTTCAGACGCCTAAGCCTACTGCACGAGCGCAACGGCGACTGCCTCAATCCACACCATGACATGGGTTCAGATGCGACGATATGGCAGAAGACGATTACTGAGGCGCTCGGACACTGGAACCGACGACGACAAATGATGAAAGCGACACTGAGCTCTTGAATCTGCCAAGCGTGCGCTGCCTTGACTGGGGAACGGCCCGCCAACGGGCATCCCACTTACAACAGCGGTACAAGTGCAAGCGCTGACTAATTATGGTGCTTGCTCTTCGTCCCGGTCCTTCCTATCACTTGCCCGTCTCACCATGATTTCTCTTCTTGCCCCGGCGGTTTTCTGTCTGGTAGACTGATAGACCTCTGATGCAAGCCCTGCTCATCGCAAATATCCCCGCCTCTCTCCGTCTCCGGGGTCTGGGACCGCGGCGTCGCTGGTGTCGAGCTCGGAGCGAGGCCTATCCGTAGTGGAAGCTGGCACCGAAGGTGAGAATCATCAGGGGCTATAGATGTCTGACGTAGAAGAAAGTCTCTAGCTTCCAGGGCTCATGACATCCGAAAACCCTGCGATGCAAGACACTTGCGAGCCCGATACACTCTCTCAAGGAAAACCGGCCTTGTGCCGTCGCTTCCGGCCGCCTATCACGAGCTTGACTGTGCTTGGCTGATGCAATAAACATTAGTAGGTTAATGGGCCATGCCCGGCTGGAAGTTGAGAAAGAAAGGGCGGAGTTGGGGAGTTGGGCTCCAGAGCTACCAACTCCGGCCTTCTTCTGCTCGTCAACGGGTCCTGCAAGAGACGAGGCAGCAAGAAAGTCAGCAGCACGGCATCTCTTGGGGCTTTGGTCGTGGACCTTTTAGAGCCTGGTGTCAAGGAAAACCTGAGGATGCCGATTCTCATTCTGCATCATGCACAGTAGCTTTCAAATTGCGATCATCCTCCGTCTCCACCCCACAGGTGCCAGTGAATCTTGCATCTTGCCGCGAAATCATGTGCTGTTTTTGTGACGCAGGATGACGGCTGCAACAATTTCTTGCGCTGGCAGAAAGGAGGAGCGCGGCTGGGGCTGCCACTGACGACAGCGGGCGCTGGAGCTCTCGCCGTATCTCGGACTTTGCCTCGGCGGCTTTGCCAAAGAGAGATGCCATCTCTTCAGTGGTCAGGGGGAGCGCGCAACTACTGCAGATCCTCAAGACATCAACCGCGCAGACTCGAACCCGAAACCTTCAACTCCAAACTCTGTCCCAAGTCCCTTCCGGCCTGTCGTTCGAGATGCTCCTGTGCGCGTAGGCCCCGGCTCCCGGTCCAGAAATCTTTCCGAACAGGCGACACCGATGGCCTGGCAGCATCTGTTCTGCCTCGATGAAGTTAGCTTCTTGCACCCGACACAACTGCAGTGGGCTTCGGACAGTCAAACCGGCGCAGGAAGTCTATTTCGCGCATGCACAGCACTTCCGACACGCAGAAGCTGTGATCACACATGCATATCCATGTCAAGGCCTTTTTGCCTACACATGAACTCCCCAGTTGCCTTGGACTACCATGTCTCCGGGCTGACTGGGCCTGCATGTATTCTGCTCCTGCGATCAGAGCAGTCCCTTCTGTTCCAGAAATGCAAACTGTTCAGCGCTACGGCGGCTACACTTCCTCCAGCCAAAGCCAGCACGGCATCCGGCGCCTGTGCTCGGTGGCTTCGGAAGAACATGGCGACTCTGTCGAGCTGAAGTCCCATGCTGGCCTGTCCCGCTGGATGCAACTTCTCCTCCTTTTCCGGCTGCAGCCCTGCGCCCGCGTTCCAGGCTGGCACGCGGCCTTTGGTTTGCGGGCCTCAGAAGCCGACTGGGCATGGGTTCAACTACAACGTGCATGAGATCGCGGTCTAGTAGTTGCTGTGCTTCAATGAAGCCCCAAAACCCTACACTCCACACCCCTATATTCCAAACCCTAAACCCGGCCAATGCTGACAAAGAGCGCTTTGGCCTCGCTTTCACTTTCACGGCCGTCTTTGGCGGCTTCGGCCGAAGCTTCGCTGGCTCGCTTGGGTCCACACGCGGCCTCGGGGATTCGCATAGATAAGTACAACGATGTCTGTAGAAACATGTGCGTATACATGTGCATGTACATATAAGCATAGATATATATATATATATATACATGCATATACACACGTATATGAATCTACATAGATACACATACACACATACAGACATAGATACATGGATACATACATACATACATACGTACATACATACGTACATACATACATACATACATACATATATATATATATATACTGACGTACATACATAGATACTCAGACATATCTGTCTATCCACCTATCTATGCATTTGCACGTATAGACAAGATTAATACATATATATATATATATATATATATATACATATATATATATATATACTCATATACATATACATATTACCATGTCTCTATCCATCCCTCCCGCCATCCGTCTGTCCATGCATGCATCCGCCCATCCTCGTTCACTCACTCTTCACTTCACTTCGCGAGGGTTAGGCTCCGAGAAGCCCGCGCCGAGGCGCCCCCATACCCCATTGTTTGGTGGGAGGGGCCTTGGGGCTGCTTTCCACGGGGTTGTTCCCCGGCGGCTTGTACGAACGGTAGAGTCTGCTGGTCGGTAAAGCCAAACCCCCCTGAACACTATCGCGCTTCCCGGCCTCATCACGGCGCTCACTAAAGCTAAGTCCTTAGGCCTACGACAGGCAGGTTCCCCCCGGTAGTTACAGCGGCCTGGTAACACGTCCCCCAACTTCGACACACTGTGCTAAGGCCTGGGCTAAGGTTCTGGATGACTGGGGAAGTGTGCAGCAGAGTTTGACTGTGCAGACAAATTGGGTATTTGCATAGTGTATGTTCCCCTCTGCTGCTGGTTGGCCAGTCTTACTAGTGGTAGACTCGGAGGCTGTTTTCCAAAACACACCGCTGTAACAGGAAACTTAAGGATCATAGGATTGCCTCCCTTTTTGCCTACTCTTGCTTGCTTGCTTGCAAAGCGTATGGGGTGTGGGGTTGGCCCCCATGACCCCTGCGCGCGAGCGCTACGCCTGAGTCTGTGTTCGGTGTGTACTCTCTCTCTCTCTCTCTATCTCTTCTCTCTCTTCTCTCTCTTTGCTTTGCTTTGCTAGGGGCTTGGAGCGGGAGAAGTCCTCCCGCCCCGCGCGGGCGCGCTGCCCCATCCATCATTTGGAATGGATGGGCTCGATCTTTACAAAGGATTGGTGCTCCTGTTTTTCAGGAGGCGGGCGGCCGGGTCCCCCTCTTTGGTTAAGAGTAGGTAAAGCACAGTTCTCTGGGTTTCCCGCGCCACTCAAACGTTTGTTGGTAGGTGCTCCCGTTCAGCTTGCATCGAGGTAAACAGCACATGTGGAAACAAAGTACTGCCTAGGCGAAAGTGTCTGCTGAAACGGGTGCCCCCCCTTGGCTGGTCCCCTGCCTTAGCCTAACCCGCCTTGTCACCCTGCCTCAAACCGAACATAAGCCTGATCCCTGCAGCAGCACTGCCTGAGACCTTCCAATCAACCCTGAAGCCTGCGGAGTAGTGGGTGCCCCTCTTTCCCTGTTGTCTCTCTCTCTCTCTCTCTTTGCTTTGCTAGGGGCTAGGAGCGGGAGCAGTCCTCTCTCTCTCTCTCTCTCTCTCTCTCAGGTACGAGAGGAAGGGCGGACTCTCTCTTTTTTTCTTCGCCTGGGCTAGGGCCGGCTAGGGGTGGCCTCTCTCTCCCTCTATCGCTCTCGCTCTCTCTCTCCCTCTCTCTCTCGCTCTCTCCCGTTCTTTCTTTGTCAAGTTGAAGAAAAAATCTCCCTCTTTCTCTCGCTCACTCTGACTCTGCGTAATGCAACGCTGCAACAATATGAAGTCCCCGCGCCTGGGCCGGGCCAGACGGGAAGGATCCGGAGGCGGTGCTGGAGGTGCTGGCGGCTGCTCGGGCGCCTGCGCCCGTTGGCAGGCATGGATGAGCCTGCACCGGATATGCTCAAAGGGCTCTGCTGGCATCTGGAGAGACCGAATTTCCAGACAAGTACTGCCTCGCAAGCTTTTGCTCTTGCCGTGCATACGAGCAAGGATGACTCCGGTCTCCAGCCAGATTACGACTAAGCTTTGCCGTGCGGCTTTGCACAGGTACCACCCAGCCTACTGCAGATGGCTCAGGCTTCTAACGTGTGGTATGATCTGCAAACATGTTAAGCGAACAGCACAGCAACTGCCTCCGGCAAAAAATCGTTCCTGCCTACTTTGACAAGGCTCTGATACAAGCGGTGCTGGTGCTGGTGATGGCAGCAGTAGCAGTAGTAGTGATAGTGGCGGCAGGAGTAGATGTAGTAGTAGTAGTTGTTGTTGTTGCTGTAGTAGTCGGAGTAGCAGCAGTAGAGGTAGCAATGGCATGGGTAGCAGCAGCAGCTGCTTTTGATGTGGCCGCTGGTGCGCTTCCCTGCTCTGCTTTTGCGGCCTCAGGGCCAAAGGATGCTTCGAGCCGAAGAGCACAATCGCCAGGACCAGGCCCTCACCTGGTTTGATAGGGCTTCTTGCGAGATCCCACAGCACAGGCGGAGAGATCACTGGATTCCGAAGCATCTTTGCCGCTTTCCATGATCTACCCGCACCTGCGCAGAAACCATAGAAAAGTCCTGATTTGCTCAGCAGCTTTTGTGCGCAAGAGGTGGCGATCTAAAGTCGCGAAGATGCAAAGGGCGGATGATCTAGGAAATTTAAGGAACCCAATGAAACTCCTGCATGTTTCCCAAACCCTCAGTCCTACAGTGTCTTAAGTTTAATTTAACCCGAAACCCTGAACCCTGAAAACCCTGCAAACCCCAGTATGGTGACAGTGTAGCATAGTGTCTTCAGATGCGAGTTTCCCGGAGGGGGCACCACCCTAAACCCTAAACCCTGCAGTTTACTGAGTGTCAAGGTGCGCAGAGGGGGCACCACCCAGATGTCGTACAAGCGCTTGGAGCTCAGCTGCGCCAAGGCGGTTGCCGCATGCACGAAGGTGAGCCTTGGCTTCCGCAACGATTGGGCGGCACACACTATAACATATAATTTAGTACATTTTCAATATAGTGTATCAGCAAAGTACACCTGATGGTGCAATACAGCCTTCTGAGCTACGTCGAAGCCGAGGGCTCCGCAGTAGGCATTCGCGGAGGACCAGGCCCGCCCCTGGCACCGGCGCTTCGCTGGCGATCTTGCCCCACTCGGGCCAAACCTGGCGGCGAGAGCTCTATCTATCCATGTACCTATCTGTCGATCTTTCTATCTATACCAGTACATACATGCATACATACATACATACGTACGTGCGTACATACATTCATATATATATATATATGTCTATAACTATATATCTGTATCTGTATGAATATCTGTATATATATATATATATATATATATATACATACATACATAAATCTACATATTGTGTGTAGTGGATAGATAGATAGATAGATAGATAGCTTTTGCGTGCTTTTGCTTGTTTTTGGAACGGTGGGTTTTGCGTGTAGGGTTTAGGGCTAGTGTGTGGGGCTTGTACAATTTAGGGGTCAAAAAATATAGGGCCTGCAGCGCTGTATAGAGCGCCGCTAGCAAGAATTCAGACCCACCAACCAACCCAGTGATCCTTGCATTAATTATGTTCTACCAAAGGATTGGCCTCGTGAAACGATAATAAACAACTCAATGATCATCACCAGAATCATCATCAACATCAGCATGTTCATCTACTCTTCATCATAGTTCGATAACAGTACAGTAGCAAGCTTTAACACGAATAGGAACAACAACAAGGAGAAAAGGAAGAATAGCAATGAAATAGTAATCCGGCAAAGCAGAGCATACCAAAACTGATCCTCCGACGACACAAGCGTCCGTGATTCACCCGTGTACACGGTGGCTTGACGGTCATGCAGTTCCTTCAGAAAGACTGCTGGCTTCGTATGGAAGAATTAAGGTTTCAGACATCCTCCGAGAAACCCTAAACTCTAAACCCTAAACCCTATTCCCCGATTTGCTTCATGGCGCTTCCTAGCTGAGGCATAAGCATCAGAAGCAACAAAGAGAGCTCGGTTGCCTCGCTTCCCTTCAGCACCAAACCCCGAGATCGGGTTTGGTAAACCGAAACTGATGTGATGTGTAGAGACCTTACAGACCCTGAAGCTCTAAAACTCGAAACCCCAAAACCCTGAAATGCACTCAAGCCCAAGAAAACTCTCAAAACCATTTGTTCCACAAAAACAACTATATGTTCTAAACTAAAGCCCCTTGGGTCCGAACAACACCCCTAGCCCAATTCTTGTGCAAGGCCCGACCTTCTTCAGCTTGGCCGCGTGCTTCGCGATCCCCGGGGTCGCTATGCTCTTCAAAGCGGCCTGGAGCTTCTGTGGAGTGGGGGGGACTGTGTTGGGGCGTTGGGGGGGGCGGGGGAGTTTTGAGTCGTGGGGAGCTTGAAAACCTTTAAGCATTTGTCGGTTCTATCTTGTTCATGCACTGAGCTTGCACGTACAGTGAAACCCTGTAAAACCATTACAAAGCGCTTCTAACACTGTTTTACACACCCTCAACTATGTTGGGCCATGATTTTGCCTACTTGTGGGGGTTTAGGTAAACCAAAACACTCCACCCTAAACCCGTAACCCTAAACCGGAACCGCGACGTACTTGACAGCTGCTGCCCGCTCAGCAGCCAAGCCTCGAGGCCCACGTGTCCCTCGCCGTTTCGGTACGCGGAGACGATGTCCTGGCTCTGCTGCACCTTCGGAGAGCTCAAATCGAGCTTGCTTGTGGTTTAGCGCTTTTGGGGCAGGATTTGGGTTTAAGTTTGAGGGAAAAACCAGAACCGCATACTATGTTGTGAAACTGGCTGAAGTGCAGATGACACCAGCAATTTCTAGCTGAGTGCTGCTGTCTTCACTCTGCATGCACGCCCCATTCAGGGCGCGCCTATCCTTGCCATAACGACGAAGGCGACCAATCAAAAAGCTCACTTGGCAGGTGCTGGTCGATTGCTTGGCAAGCACCAGCACTGCAGTGTACCTCTAACTCTGGTTCCTTGTCTCCACCCAGGAAGAGCTGTCTTCTTTTCGGGCAGTGCCCGCAGTCCAGAGAAGCATCCGGAACCGAGCCACATTGTTGCTTCTGGACCTCGCATCGACACTCAGCCCGAGAAGCCTCTGACAAGCCATCACAGGCGGACTGCCCTTTTGGCACGTTCTCTCGGAGAAGGCTCTCGAAACGCTCCTGAGCTGCAGCATAGACCTCCTCATCCGCCTCGTCACGGAACCCGTTCAGGCGATCCTCTTCATAATGGTGAGCGCCGTCATGCCGGTGGTTGTGGTGGAAGTTCATAAATTCTGCGGGATTGATGGAGCCTCCAAACATGCGGTGGAAGAGGCACACGGACTCGTTCCATCGCCTTGCTCGGTTCATCGCATTAAGACAAGATTTCTGACAGTGAAGGTCAAGCTTGGAAACCCATAACAACTCAAGGATGAATGGCTTAAGGTACTGAGCATTGGGTTGGAGGGGAAAGAACACAGGAACTTCTCAAACAGACCAGAGTGCTCTGTCAGTCCCACAAAGGACAGCTCGCCAACGACTTTTTTGGCTTCGTCAACCAGGGCCCGCCCGCCATCGAAAGGGGCTGTTCGGTCTTTGCTGTCTTCGGCGCACTTCTTGCCAGTCAGCATGCGCGTCATGCAGCCCGCAATGCCCGGATATCGTGCGAAGCACTCCGTCGATTCGTGTTCACATTTGCTGCGCAGCTCAGCATAGCCGGCGGGGGAGAGGCCATTGGCGTGTAATCCATCAGCCTTGGCCGAGATAATGCGCTGGCTTGGCTGACGAAACATTGCTGCAACATGCAGTGCGCGGCCTTGTATCTGTTGCATAGAGACAGGCCGGTGTGCAGTAGTGAATTGCTTGTGCAATACACCCTGCATGCAGTACTCGTCCTTCGGATAACGCTCCATGAGAGCGTAGTCATAACAGTGTAGGCATTTGGGAGCATATGAATCACTCACTGTCAAGTCTAACAGCTCCCTTCCCTGCCCACATGCATAGTTCCATAGAGTTGCAATAAAACTCGTGCCCGCTTTAGGAAAATGTAGCCAGTAGAGATTCTGAACAGGATAAGTTTGTGAAGGTTTGTCAAATGTCATCCTCTGAGAGCACGCTGCTGCCAGACTCGTCTTGTTCTGTTTCCGAGTCATCTGCGTCAGCGCAGCCCTGGCTGGAACAGCATTCGCCTGTAGCATGCACGTGTCTTCGCCAGGGCATGCACCATCATCAGTGGCGCTAACGAGGGCCACCAAAAGGGCCCACCAAAAATGTCTTTGCATGCTTGCAAAGCACAGCGCGACAGTAATATGAATTGGTTCGGTAGTCGGACCCAAACAGCTTCGACAGGCACAACCGGAGTACGAGCTCAACCGCGTGTGAGAACTTCTTTGCACTCGCGTCTGCCACCGAGATGACCTCTTCCCCCAGCTCTGGCCACGGCCACAGGAGAACCTCATACTTCCAACTGAAGAGAGGAGGCGACACGACGGACAATTCCCAGCCTTGGCTACCAGGAGTGTCTTTACGACGGCCGCATCCACCTCGTACTGAAAGGCATCCTGTTGGCTGATGCGACGGTGCGACAGGTGCAGATTTCCACTCGACGAGTAGGGGCGGTGCCACCGGGCCCGATCGCACAGAGGTCCGTCAACAACAACTCAGTAGTGACCCTGCGCCCAGTCGACTCAGATATCCTGAAACCCAATAAGCCCCTGGACTCTCCTGAAACACTCTCTAAAACGAACTCCTTCAGTCCTTGCTGGACGCCGCTTGCTCCTTGCTAATAAGGCCGTGCCGACCTGTGGCACCAAACCCTGTCGCTGCAACACTGGGTACAGCCGGTACAGCCTGCTGGCCTAGAAAATTCAAGGCAGGGTCACAGAAACATCCCAGAGAGAGAGGGAGAGAGGCAGAGAGAGAGAGACAGAGAGATTCCAAGCTCTGCCGGGCCTGGCCTAGGCCTCTTCGAGGTCCGCTGTATCTGACACGGGATGTCCTGCCAACCTGCAAGTCCACTCTTCAAAGGCAGAGCATCCGGATCCATGTTCCTCTTCATAAATCCGATCTTCAGTCTCTGCCCTCCCGACGGCCTCCTTGCTCTGGCTCGCGAGGCTGCTCTGCGAGGCCTGCGAGGCTCGCGCATGGAAGCTGCTTTGGCCCCACACGGGGGCCCATGGGGGGGCCGCGCGCCTCGGGAGTCTCGAGACTCCCACCGGGCTCGACGCGAAGCCTGCCGAAGAGAACTTCTGGAGTCTCTGCGATGGACTTCTTTCTCGACTTCACCGGCCTCTGCTGCTCGTCGCCAAGGTCAATACCCCGGCCTGGCATAAGCAGAGAAGACATGCACCTCACACGAATAACTTCTGAAGGGTTGGCAGAAGCTGAATCCAATGCGCCAGACATACCGAGCGGGTCCATCTCCACCCAAAGGCTTTTGCGAACCCGGACATCCTGAGGGACCGTTCTCAGCCTTCCTCACATGTCAATCTCCGCACACCCCCGAGGCTGCCGCGACTTCGCTGCACATGTCCTGATCAGCGAAACTTGAACCATGAACCCGTTCGGAGGATCATAATATATCAGCTTTGATCCTGCAAAAAACCGACCTCCGGGTTTGCAGCAGGACCCAGGACGGCCAGAACCGCTGCAGTAGCTGCAGTGGCAGAGGCATCCACCTCGGACAACAGTTACCGAAATTGCGAGGCTCTCTGTGGAATGCTCCTGTAACTGTCAGCCAAAGTAGCAATCAAACAAATCGATCCGAATCTGGCTCGAGCTGATCCAACACCCCGCCGCAAACACTTTGACAGCAGAGCCTCACCACTGCTCTCAAAAGGTCAATACCGGCCAATTTGCCTGTGACTGTGCCATGCACTTGACATATTTCCACCCAAGCCGAAGCAACGCCGTGGCTGATCTCATACCAAGCCCTGTCTACATGCATGGTGGCTGATTTGTGGTGGCTGATTTGTGCTCTTTGGCTTCTGATTCATGATTTCGGGCATTTCGTTCGAGTACCTACAAACACTGCATCCGCAACGCTTTGATCCCTCGAGCCTCGGCGGCCTGCTGCGGACAGAGGCGGCCGGCCGCACTGCGCAGAGCGAGGACTGCCTGCATCGCGGGCTTACACGAGGGTGCTTTCAAGGCTCATTGCCAGGACACGCTTCAGCCTGCGAGAGATAGGAAAGGGCTGGCCCAGGCTCCCGCAACTGCAAGTGGGCACTGCCTTCAGCGCAGGTGCTTCTGTGCAAGTCAGGCGCATGAAGCTGGAGCCCCGCATAAGTTCAGCAGCACGGCAGGGTGCGCAAACTTGGCGTGCCCGGCGACTGCCTGTGAATCATGTTTAGGTGGGCATTGAACTTCTGCGCAGATGCCATGATGTCAGAAGCGCATCAGAAGATGAGGAGGCACAGACAGCGAGGAACCTTTCTAGGCTTGCGAGTCGCTTGCATTTTATGCGCTTACGTAACCGTGCCGTCAGATGCGCTTCAGTGTATGCATATGCATAGGCATCTCTGTATGCACATAAAGCAAGACCATGCGCATCTGCGCACGTAGCTAAATTTTGCACACATATTATGCTCTGGCGAAGTTTCTTGAGCCTGGCCTGCTCCAGGAAGCGGACCGCGGCTCTGGGCTTGCCGCGCTGCTGATAGTAGCCACCGAGGCCTCTCAAGCGACGTCGGCGCTTGTTTCTGTCCCCAGAGCACTGTGGTCCGAATGCCAATCCTAGTTTTAGGGCCCAGGATCCATATAGAGTTTTTCAAACCTGTTAAGTTCTCAAAAAGCAGCACTCCCGCGTAAGCACGCTCTGTGGCCGTGAACATCCCTGAACCCTGTTCACGCTCAAGTACGTACCCGAGGCTAGGAAACTCGCATCCAGCAAAGCTGGGTCAAGCTGGGACCCCGACCTGTAAGGCTCAGAGCACGGAGGAAAAGCCGATTGGGCACTAGCTTCGCGCCGAAGGTTTCCTCGGCTTGGAGCCCCCCAGAAGCGAGCCCGTCTAGAGGACTTGGAGACCTGGAGACTGTGCAAAAAGGGTTGCTGAAATTCTGCTAGTGCGCGGCCACATCGGTCCTTGTGAGGATCTCCGCGGTACACCTCGGGCTCGCTTTAGGGGGAGCTCTCTATAAGAATAAACATGCTCCTTCGATGCACCCCTTCTCGTGTTATGCACTGCTGATCACTGCTGAGCTCGTCGTCTCGGCGTCCCGCCGTCGACCGGGGCGGCGGCTGTTTCAGACTGTAATGTCGTGCTGCTACTGCTACTGCTGCATGCGGTGCCAAAGCGACGGCGGCAGTTGCCGTCGTCCTCCTCCCCGATGTTGCAAAGCAGTATCAGTACAGTACCAGAGCTAATCTACGATGCTGTCGTCGTCGCCGTCTTGCAGTAGCAGTCGTAGCAGGAGTAGCTGGACTGACCTCGGCGCTAAGCTGGGATCCCCGGCAGCATCTGGAGAGCCTGGTCGAAGATCCACTCCTTCTCGCCAGCTGCGGTAAGGCAGTCCAGCGACCAGGAAATGGCCTGAAACCACAAGGAATGAAGTCGCAACTTTTTTAACTCGCTGTTTGTTTTTCGAAAGGATGGGATGGATCAGTGGGTGGAGGTCCGAAGTCTCGTGAGAGGCTTAGGCGGTGTATCAGAGAAAGACCTGAAACAAGAGGCAGACATGCCCACGATAAAAGCTCGTCCCGAGGATCTTGCAGAGGCAGCCAAAGTCTGCCACCGCCGGCGAATCTCCGTAGGAGGCACCAAACCTCACGAGTCGGAAGTTTCTGTGAAAACCCCGGAAGAGACTTTTAACTCTGTGATACGGGCACCTCCTTACTGAAGCATGCTGTACATCGGAGTGTGGCAAGAGCGGTCCCAAAGACAGCACGAGGCTCATGGCAAAGACCCATCCTGCTTTGAGCTGACCCTTCAAGGATCCGAACACTCGTGCGGGCTTGAAAGCAGAAGCTTCATGCGGCAAGCACTGTGAGGCGCACTCTGCTGCTCTGCCAGGCACAGTGCAGCCTCCAACTCAGCCAGCGTGGCGACCTCAGATCCGCAAGCAGGGACGGGCGGTAATGAAACGAGGCCTCGGAGATTTGGAGCTGGTCCTCTCCGCTAGGCTTCGCACGGGTTGGCCCTGCTGCAGCATGATCTTGGCAGGGACAGAGGCACGACTCAGAAAAGTCAATCTGAATCTGTGCTTGCCTTGCCTGTAGCCGGCGCTTCTCAGCCATAGAACATGGCTTTTTCATGCCCATCGTTGCGCGCCGGAGCACTAAGGCCTATGACAATGTAATGAAGCCTCTGCACTTTTCCACGTCAGTGGATAGCAGAGCCGCTAGGAAGCTAAAGCACGGGAGCACCTTAGATGCCCTCGATGTCCAAAGCCCAAAATCACCTTTGCTCTTGGGCTTCACTAATGTATAAGGACTAGACTCAGGGTCGCGCAGCCAGTAATGACACGACTTGGTCCTAAAGGAAACGCTTCCCGGAACCATCTTTAAAACAAGAAGTACACGGCGTGGCTATTGAGCACGACGCTTGCTGAGTCGCTAAAAGAACTATGCTATGAAAATGAACGCAAAGCTAGTTGCGTGGAACGCAAATTTGGGAAAATCTGTCCAAGACCTGAACTGCGATCAGGTCGAAGCCAGAGATCTCCGAACCCGAGCAGAAAGCATGTGGGCTGGGCTGCCCCAGAAGTGGCTCATCCTGAAACTCGAACTCTTCGAGAACCCAAATTCCAACAGCGCCATGCTTAAGGGAAAATCATATCTCGGGTCATCTGTGCGAAGAGCTCCTGACGGCGCCGGACTGACGAATTTACTCGTCGCAATGTCTTCACATGTATCCGGAGTCATGATCACGATTGCACGGGCGATGAGATCAACATCGTAAGATACAGCTACAGACTGTGACTGCAGCCCTGTGCACAGTTGGGTCTGCAATGAAGGATTCGCGTTGAGTGCTGGTACATTATCATCGTTACAGGCTGAAAGTTTGCATGGCGCGCTCCTCGTCATCCAACTTCATGCAGGGTTCCATCCAAGCTTCTCCACGGCTTGCCAAGAAGCTTTGATGTTCCTGTGATGGCATGTCAGGCTCCCCCGAAGTGCTCAAACAATCACCAGCGTCCCGGCCTTCACCATAGCGTGCAGCAGGCTTCAAACTGGCCAGGGCTAGGGCAGGAGACCAAACAACTGGAGCCGCACTGCACCCAAAGCCCCAAAGCCCTCAAAGCATTGAAACCCAAAGCCCCCAAAACCCTGAAGTCTGGAACCACGGGAGAGGCAAAAAAGATCCAAGCCTCCCTGGCGCCGTCTGACATCTCTGAGGGCCGTTGGAGGGGCCCTGCAGCGGCCGCCTCTCACTTTCTCACTCGCCGAGCTTGGGGGCGTTTTGGAGCGTTTTTGTGGTTTTGGCTGCTTCTTGTCGCAATCGGCGTAGCAGGGCGGCACATACATGTGGCACTCACGACTTCTTTTCCAGGGTGGGTGCGGTCTGGGCTGGCCTGGGTGGCAATGTGGGTTCAGGGTTGTACATTTGGACTGCTAAGATTTGGGATTTGGGCTAGGTTTCGGATATGGTTTCACAGGCCGACCCCAACATCGACACAGTTCGGCCTCGGCCACTGGTGCACGCCCTGATTGAAGGCCGCGTCAGATTTGCAGGAATGCCAGTTCTTCTCGCCGACTGGGAAGTAACTGCAGGGAGTATGCCAACAAAATCCAACAAAGCTTGCAACGTTGCCCATGCTAGAGATCGTAGCACTGACGCTGCTGCCGCATGCTTTCAATTGTTTGTTCTTCTGCTGCTACCACGCGCCCTTCATCGAGCGAACTAGAGCCAACACTGTTCGCAAAAGTCTTCGCAACTTCCGCACCTTCTTCCACCAAGACGCTTTTCTGCACTCCTGCCGTCAGCTCTTGAAACCTGAATCTTTCCGATAAACTCTTTGATGCTCCTGCTGTGCGGGTAGGTAGTGAAGTTGTCTTTCATCACTGTCTTGCCCGGCTGCTTCCACCCTGTGGTCAAGCGTTGGAGGACTCCAGTCAGTCAACTTGCAGCGGCGATTGACACTTGACGGGACGGTACCCGGTACCCTGGCCTTGCTTGAAAATCGCCTTCGCGTTCTCTTGTCCTCAACACCAACATCACACCCCTTCAGTGTAGCTGGAGAAGCAACAAGGCTCGAAGCTTGCACGACATCGCAGCTCTTGGGCGCATGCTGGCAGGGTGGGGATCCAAGTACAGCAATTTGCTGCGAAGGAGGATCTCCTGTGCTTGGCATGTTCCAGGGAGCCTGTTTACGCTGCTTCTGGGCAGCCAAATTCAAACTGCACATGAACCGGTACGACAGACGTCACGAGCATTATTGTGAGGGTGTACTTTTCATTCCTGTTGCGCATCGGAAGACAGTTCCCATTCAGAGCTGCTGCGGCCTCGTCCGAGAGACCTCCTCGTCCGCTTGGCACACCTGCACAACGGCTCGTGACAGCACAAACAATGAAGGCCGAACATACAACAGTCTTGATGCTACACGGACAAAAACCGCAGCACGCCTTTGGTGTCAAACGGCAGCAACATAGGCGGAGCCTGCCGATTTGAAAGGCGACAGCCCTGGTTGCTGCGCGCAGCGCGCGAAGCGGTGTGGACCATGCCCCTCTAATCTTGCTCTTGACCTCAACAGCAGACACTAGCCTGGAAAGGGGAAGGCATTACCACAAGCTGCCGGCCCACGAGGGCCAGTCAGACACCACCAGACTGCCTTGCGACCCACACTATTCAAGGTTACAGTACTGGATCTGTGAGTTTGGAAATTCGATGCTGTAATACCCTTTCGGTGTATTTGCGACCTTCGGCTGGCGCTTCCAAAAACTTCAACTTTGAAGTTGTTACTTTACTCAAGCAGTACAGCGGCCGGCTACTGGCAGGCGCAGTTGCCAACCAGGCTTGTCCTCGCATGCCAGCCCGTGTGCCATAAAATTATGGCGCCCAAAGCGAGGGCAGAGGATGTGTGGACTCACTGCGGGCCAGTGTGCTCGGGTCGCGTTCGAGGATCCACTGCCGTCTCGCCGGTGCTCTTCGGCGTCTGTGAGGGCCGGTGACGCTTGCGGAGGCTCCCGGAGATGGTGGAAAGAAGGTGCGCCGTCCATCCATGTGACAATGTGTTTTAGAATCTGGACCTTGCATATGGCAGGAGACACTGGTTTCGATACCCACTGACGAATCCTACGTGCTCGTGGAGAAGAGCTGCAGTGGCCGGCATCGAATATGCTCGCCCAGCAGCTGCTACCACCCACCGCCACATAAGCCGGTCTACACATGCAGCATGAAGCCTCACAATTTGTCAAGCAGGGGCTTGTGTTCACTTTCGGATTGAGGGGTTCAACCCAGGCAATCATCGCACAAATCCAAGAATAAAGACCGGACTCCCCGCGTGCTAGCTGCTAGAGTGGTGCAACATGCGACAATGCATTATAAATGCACAAGCTTGGATATTCTGCATTAGCAACATGTCCGGGAAGGTTTCAACCTGAAGGTATGTCTATAGCAGAACCCTTGGTGGCACATCTCAATCTCCAATATTTTTGGGGCAAGCGAAACCATCGTTTCTGTAGGGGGAACCGCACGTCATACGCACATGTGCGCAGGCGCGGCAATTGATGGGCGGCTTGACCGGCCGATGGCCTGAAACTCACGTCCTCAGCTCTGCACGACCCGCATCGAGAGCACAATGGGCAACACTGGGCCATCCAGCAGTCGGTGTAAGTCATGGAGTAGAAAGGTCGCATCATGGCCGGCGAGTTCTCAATTTCGTAGGCTCCTCTGGCACATTCTCCGCCGACTCGTCTGTCGCACTTGGACACTAGCTGCTGGAGCCGAGCCGCGGTCGCGGCACGTTGTGACTTTGACAAGCTTTTTTCTTTAGTGGCCTGCACGGACCTTTCCCTATGGGACCCGCTGCTTTGGTCGAAAGCTGCTGGGTTGTGTGATCATGACACGCTTTCGGTTATCGATCTTTCGTTGAACGTACGTAGGCTGAAGGCACAGGAGCTGACGATGATGTAGTATCCTGTGATATGCACGCACATGCACACAGGTGAAGGCACAGTTGCACACACCCGAACATGCAAGTGTGAAGATGCGTTCTATGACGCGCGAGTTGCTCACCCTATGCGGCATGGTGACAGAATACACACAGCCTCGCATTCATCTTCATGCTCTGACTCTGAGCAGCCTGCCTTGATGATGGAGCTCGTCTCCAAAGATCCCAAAGGCACTTCGGAGCGATTCCTGGAGCTTTGGCTGAGGCTTTGCTGCGAAGCGATCTGTGGCCAGCCCTCTCCTCTTGTTCCGCTTTGGCGGTGGTGGGGTCGCGACAAGTGACCCCCGATCATCGCAGAAGGAGTTGTAGGTACTCTGCCTCGGCCAGAAGCTTCATTCTCCATGTTTCTCGGGATGCCACGGTTGCTTGGCACTTCCTCCCCGTTGGCTTCTGTGGGGCTTAGGGCAACGGACCCCTTCACAAAGTCTACAAGGCTCGGCACATACGGAGATCCGTGCCCAACCAATGTGAAGCTACCAACCTCGTGCTGTCGTCTTCTCAACTTCTCCTCGGTCGAGCATTGGTAAGCGCGCTGCAGGGGAACTTTTCGGCCAAGAAAAGGCGTCCGTGGATTGGTGAAGTCCATCTTGTCATCGTCGGCCTCCTCATGATCAAGGCTCCATGCACTGGTAAGATAACCGGTGCTTCACTTGCTGAGGTTGTTGATTCTTAGAAGTATTGCCTCTACCATTCTGATTATCATGCCGTTTTGCCTTTGAAAGTGCTTCTGACTCGCATTGTCGGTAGAGACCAATAAAGTTGTACAGTGTCTTGGACCTTCTAAGCACTCCTACTGTCAGCTCGCACCTGCTTGTCTCTTCCTGTCGGTCTCGATTGCTTGAGCTCAGGAGCTGTATCATAAATAGAGAGAGAGGGAGACAGACAAAAAAGACACAGCTCCATTATACATATATATATATACATACATACGTACATACATACATACATACATGTATGATATGCGTGTGTATAAAAGTCTATAGAAAAAAAGAAAGCCTAAAGCATATGCGTGTATATACATACATGTACATGTACATACACATACATCTACACCTACACCTAGACATACACATACGCATACACATAAATATGCAAAGACATACACATGCACATACACATGTGAGTATACATATATATATATATATGCATAGGTGACAACATGTATACACATACTTATGTACATACATATTTGCATACATACATGCATGCATACATACATACATACATACATGCATACAACCTATACAGTATATCATATGCAGTGTGGGTGTATATACATATATATATATAAGTACATACACGCATTGTATTCACACTTTCTCGCCTCCACGCTCTGCACGGACTCGTCGGACCTGGCATGCAAACGTCTTGTCCAGCAGGGAAGTGGCCTTACTTGGCGACTCCTGCGATGCAAAGGATCTGAAATTACGCCCCCATCACATGGTCCTGTGTGAAATTGGAGGGGTCGAGGCATCCCTTGAACGGGTGTACTCTCCTGTCATCTCGTCTAGTGAACTGCTGCTAGCCTCGGCGCTGGCAGTGCAGATGGCTTGCAGACCACGAGGCCTCTCACGAGCATCAGCATATGCTACGGCAAACCGCAGATACAGCGAGCTCTCATCGGCAGACATGCGGGCCTGAACCACCTTTAGCCTGCACCTGCAAGGCTGCGCGGAGGCAGAAATCTTCTCCTCAGTCTTTGCTGTGAAAGTTATCAGGATCCGAAGGGGCTGTCGCTACAGATGTTCGCTGTTCAGGACCAGATGTGCAAATGAAAGACGGAGTGCAGCAAGTAAGGGCCAAGCGGTATGAGGTTTGCGTCAGGTTGCGAAGAAAGCCTGGAAGGACCTGTCGAAAGGCATGGATCTTGGCTATGCTCCGGAGGCCTTGGTCTTCTCCTGTCTTGTTGCTGAAACTATCTCCACTATCCTTGTCATGACTAGTTTTCGACTCATCACGGTCATCATGATAGCACCATGATCGTCATCGAACAAGCATCGCCATTACTCATCACCGAAATGAGCAGCTGCAAGAAGTGTCAGTCCGCGGCAGTGCAGCGGGCAGCAGACAGCCTACACCTTCACTAGATTCTGAGCAAATGCATGAAAGTAGTCTTCGTGCTAAACTATCACCCCTGAGTACTTGCTATCGTCGAGTGCCACTACCAGACCCCAGTCCTATTCTAGGCGGTAAACCAAAAGTAGAAGCAGGAGGACCTGTAGCAGCAGCAGCAGCAGCAGCAATAGCAGTTGTAATGGCGGCATTCGTCGTAGTGTAGTAGCAGTAGTAGCAGTAGTAGCAGTAGTAGCAGTAGTAGCAGTAGTAGCAGTAGTAGTGGTAGTCGTAGACGTAGACGTAGACGTAGACGTAGACGTAGACGTAGTCGTAGTCGTAGTCGTAGTCGTAGTCGTAGTCGTAGTCGTAGTCGTAGTCGTAGCGGTAGTGGTAGTGGTAGTGGTAGTGGTAGTGGTAGTGGTAGTGGTAGTGGTAGTGGTAGTGGTAGTGGTAGTGGTAGTGGTAGTGGTAGTGGTGGCGGTGGTGGTGGTGGTGGTAGTAGTACCTGTAAGTAGTGGCAGGGACAGTAGCAGTAATACATTGCTACTGTCTTGCTGGCCTGCGGAGAGTCGGCCATTTGCCTGGGCGGCTCCTCGAAATTTCTGTTGCACGTCGCGGAACTTTGCCGCAGATGGCTTCCAGTAAAGTTTAGAGCTTCGGGTATAGGGCAATGGGGCTTTAGCTGTAGAAGTAGAAGTAATATTGTGGTGGTGGTAGTAGTATTAGTAGTAGCAGCAGCCATAGAAGCAGTTGTTGTTTCTTGGTCCCGTAGCGGCGCATACAAACCTTCGAAATTCTTATAGACTGTCATAGTCTGTCACTGAATTAACCTGTGCCCGCTCGTGGCTTAAGGCTTAGGGATCACTTAGCCTAGTCATGTTCTCGTCGTCTGCGACGACCAGTTGAGCTCAAAGCTGCAGGTTGGCCACGGGTGCGTCAAAGCTGCATGTGATTCCGGTGATTCCACTGGCACATTCGGAGCCGAGGCAAAGGCAGCTGCGCGATATTCGTGCGCCCGCACAGCTTCGTCCTGGCTTTGAAATCAACATGCGTAGAGAAAAACACGACAGATGGAGCTCAGCATTGTGCACATGCCAAAGGCCATGCTACCACAAGTAAGCGACGTAGGTGGAAGCGGGTCTATGGCTTGCTTACCGGGAATCACGCCAACGCGACCTTCTGTTCAAAGAGCCCCGAAACGAGGCTTGCCATGATTGTGGTACAGTGGCCATGACCAAAACAAAACAGCCTACTGCTATCGCTGCTACTACGACTTCTACTGCTACTGCTGCTATTACTGCCACCACTACCGCTACTACCACTACAACAACTACGACTACTACTACTACTACTACTACTACTACTACTACTACTACTACTACTACTACTACTACTACTACTACTACTACTACTACTACTGGTACTACCATTACTGTTACTGTTACTGCGACTACGACTACTGCGACTACGACTACTGTTGCTGCCATCAAACCACCTACTACTACTACTACTACCACCACCTCCTACGACTGCTACTACTAACCGTGTGACTATTGGTGACTACTGCATCGTGTTACTATCTTGTAGTACTAGCTTTAGGGTACAATCTTTCATCACCGGCCTTGGGCGGAGGCTCTACCTCTGTGGTGGAGCCGAACTCGTTGGGACTCTGCTGACCGCGCTCTTCCTCAGTACAGGCCGCGGCTTTATAGCTCCCTCATAGTACCCTTCAAACTACGTACATCGCATCCCCTCCATAGAACCCCCCTTCCAGCGCTCGTTTACTAGCCCTTGTAGTAGCCCTAATAGTAATCGCAACAGCACCCCCAACACCCCTTCTATAGCAATCTCCCTAACCCCTACACCCTGAACCCGAAACCCCCGTCCCTCTTGTAATACATCACACAGGGAGGACTGCGAGGAGCCGTAAGCCCGGAGCCGCCACCGACAGTGGGTTAGGTCCCAGCTCCTCCTGCGCTTTGCGGCTAGCGACAATTTCTCATAATTCGATTCGGGTCTCGGGTGGTCTCATAGTCTCGTCTCGATACATAGTGTGGTTTGTTCGTATAGGTATACACGGACTACAAGTACTACTTGTTATCTGGCATCCATGTTAGCTCAAAGCAGGCTGCAGGTCCTTGCTCGGCGGCCGGTACGTCAGGCTGGCCAGCTCTGGCCCTGCCAAGACCTAGCGAAGATCAGAGCATTAGGAGGTATTGTGGCTTTATAAATTAGTACATGTTATATTGCAGTATAGTACTTGTCGTATATCATACTACGAGTTATAGTATATTATCGTACATACAGCATAATCAAAGCACGACTGTAACGAAAATGATAGTACAATCTTCTTATGTGCGGCGGCGAAAATGGGGCACGAGTGTGCCGTATGCGATATCAGCACTGAGGACTCTCATGGCCACTGCTCCTACAGACCAGGTACTTCAAGGAGTTGCCAGAGCTTTTGATGCGAACGTAAAACTCAGACATCAACCCAGCGTGAAACAAACACGTCTGCAGGTGCCCGGATCGCAGCATGCAATTCTCCTGGCGCCGGAACTGCAAAATCCCCCTGTCCGGTCAAACGGCCTTGATCACATCGGCTCCAACCTGTAGTTGAAGCATGCCAAGCAGTTTCTTTGTTGCATTACACGTTTACGCGCGCTCAAAGCGACGAGCATCGGTTTCAACTGATTGGGGACCGACATGCAGGCGCAGAAATCACGGCATGTGCTCTAGACTCTGACTCTACTGGGCTCCATCAGGATGGGTGGTCTGGACTCGCTGACCGAGAGCAGTCTCTTGAATCGGAAGGTGTCTTATCAGGTTCCTGTCGTAGTCCCCACTTCCGGTCGGTCGCGACAGCCCTAAAAACCGGCAGCCAAAACAACTCACATGCACTCAGCGCAGCACCCATATCGCGGAGGGCGCTTTGCCAGCAGTGCGTACCTGGAGAAACAAATGTGCTAAACCTGCACTCGTCCTCACCCGAGCCCACCCCCAAAACCCAAAAGCCCTTCAACCCAAAAACCCCTACTCCCTCCCAAACCCCTAAATTCCTTCCAAAAACCGACAAAAAAACAAAACCGAGCCCCCACGCGACCTCGCGCTCCGCCGTGGCGCGTTGACCTCCGGGGCCTGGGCAAATGGCGCGGCGGGGCCCCAAAACGGCCAGGCCAGAGGGCTTAGGCTTTGGAGCTTCTAGGGTGAAATGTGGAGGGTTTAGAGTTTAGGGTTTTCATGGGAACAGCAAGAAAAAAAACAGCAATGACATCCTAAAAGTTATAGGAAGAGTCAGGACAGAAATGAAAAGAACTTAAAACATGTCATGATCCCCAGCAGCAATGACAAGACTAGCAATAATGATGACAGCCATGATGTGTCACTGTACCTCAGCATCTTCGAATCTTCTTGCATGTGGCAATGTAACATAGATGTGCTGCCGGAAGACAGCAGAAACAGGTAACTTGTGCGCCATGTGTGACGTGGAATCCAAGATGTGCTTCACAAATCTCACGGTGCTTGCGTGTGCCTTCCATGAGGACTCGGAGAGGGTGCAATACCTAGTCGACCTACTCTCCCCGGCAAGCACGTTAGCACTGATCTGGACTTGGGACTGGCCCTGATATGAGACACCGGGATCCGTTTCCCAGTCGATATCATCGAGCTCAACTTTCCAACGAGTATCATCTTCAAGACCAGTGCTGGTGCCGACGTTCACACAGCTCAAGGTCCACATCTGCGCCCATCAGACCTATCAGCTTTCTTATGAGGAGAGTCCTCACAAGCTTCAGATGCTGTTGATGCATCATGCTGCGCAGACTTTTCGACTTTGAACGTTGGCAGCAATCTGTGAGCATGGCAGGGATTCTCAACAGCGACACGTTGCGACATGGAGACCTCGTGCACAATCGAGGTCTTGTTCACACATTGGCCGGGTCAGACCTATCAGCTTTCCAATCGAACGTAACATATCCAAGATCTTGTCATTCTTCGTTCTGTCATCACTGCGGCAGTTCAACGTGACAGCCACCAAACAAACACCGCGACACGAGCTTTGGTGTGACCAACGACGACGGATGGCGGCTGCAAGAACACAGGCAATCAGACCTATCAGCTTTCCAATCGAGGCTCTCCATTAAACTGTCAGTCTCGTTCCGTCATCATTGCCAAAAGTGAATCTTGCTTCGCAGACACGATGCATGTGCCCTCACTTCATCGTCAACATATCCGTGCCTCAGACCTATCAGCTTTCCAATCGAGGTTCTCCATAAGAAGGTCAGAACTCCTTGTGTCATCATGACGGCAGATCGACGCGGAAGTCCGCACTCACACAGTGTCTTGCCCGCAGGCTTTGGCGTCATGGCCGAAGAGCTCAGGCATGTCCCGGAAGGACAAACCACCCAACACTGCCAGCTGGTCTTCTTCTCATTCATCCTGAAAGCAGCCCCCTCCTGTCACGCTGACCTGCGACGCCTGAGTCCAGCACGCGAATCCCCGGAGTCCCTGAAACATCGGAAGTCTCTCCCAGACCTCACGCGCTTCACCCGCAAGACCTGCTGGGATCGCTGCTGGAACGAGGCCTGGCTTGGCAGGCCCGACGGGATGTCCGTTTCGGGTTTCGGAAGTTGGGACGCGCCGAGTTTGGGCTTTGGAGCGCAAGGTCTGGACTTTCCGGCTTCAGAAGTCGCGCAGGTGTCGCGGCTATCTTCGAATTCAGAAAGACGCTTTCACGCGTGCGTTAATCAAGAGATTTGGGCCTATGTCAATGTCAAGAACCGAGAAATCACTCCTCAGTGCGAGGTCATAAAGGGGGAGTGCGTCCGCAGGCCTCGGCCTCATCAGAGGCCCGTCATCCTGGCATCCCCATGCCCGCCATACCCTTCCTTGTGAGCCACAGCAAGCCACGAATTGTCTGCGAGGATTCTCGGGGACATCTTCAGGAAAACGCTCTGCTGCAATTGCAAGCTCCACACGTCATTTTGTTCGGACCTCCGCGAGCTCCGAAGCTCTGCCAGCGGCCGCCTTGCCTCGTTCGCGAATCGCGCATGGAAGAGGCCGGCACCTGTGCCTGTGTAGCAGAAACACCCCCAAAGCTCATGGATCCCAAACCGACACTAAGTTAGAGAAAGTTAGAGCACTTCCACATCCCCTAAACAAAACCGCGAACTCATCCAGACCATGTAAACCTTGTTTTAACCCAAAACAATGAAATGAGGGGGCGATCCTGCCTGGCCCTCGGCATGCGGAGTCCACGAAGGACTTGACCTCCCAGGGGCTGATGCCGAAGGCTTCCCGAAACGCCACTGCACCTGGCACGAGATTGTAACACATGGCACCATTCTGAGCAGTTCTGACGGTGCTAGCATTCGTAATCACAGAAACCATCATCTTCATCGTGGCAGTGGTCGTATTGATCATTGTTAGAAGAGTAACTAGAGCGAAAAAGCAACCCTGCATTGTAAAGACAGACCCTGAAGTAGCAACAACCTTCTTGACCTTCGTACTGCACCCCAACATGTGCCTCTCGGCAAACTCATGATACACTTGTCTATGTTCGGTCTGGAGTTTCGCGATTCGAACTCGAACTCACGAATTGAAATCCTGGGCGGCTTCTCACGACATTGTATGACAGTACAGCTGTCTAGCTCTATGTATGTGTACGTGTATCTGGTGAGTCATTTTAACGGCTATATATCTATAAATCCTATATTTACGTGAAAACCCTTGTTGATTCTGAGCGAGAGTGTGTGTGTGTGTGTACATATATAGACATACATGTATACCGATGTCATTTGTGTGGCATATAAGAATGTACCTACACATTTCAGAATGCTGTGCCAGGCCAGGCAACGACAAAAGATGCAAATGGCCCTAGCCATCACTGAAGAACGAGGTCTGGCTTTGCAGAGAGAGGTCCGTCACTGATTCTATCGATAGTTCGACGGCATTGCTTCAAAGTATTACAAGTGGTACGTGCACGAAGAACCCTGGCTTTTTAACGGCTATTGCAATCTTTAGTTCGTTGTTCAGCCTGCAGCTCAGCAAAAGGCCGGAGCCTCTCCGCCGTCGCCAGCGCGGCCACGGCCGCGTTCGGAAGCTGAGGAAAGGAAGTGCCTCCATGAGCTTGGCTGACACGAACAGCATTGGTAAGCATCTCGCCAGGGTTGTTTGTCATAAGTACAAAGATGCCAGAATTCGGTGAAGAACGCCACAGCTTAAGCAAATGAACGCGGGGTGCAGGACTGGAGGTGCAGTCCTGAAGAAGCTGCGAAATCAGCGGAGCGCGGAGTGCGTGGGGGTGGGGGGGGGTGCAGTCCTAGCATGAGGGGCCCCGGCACCTTGCGCAGCTGCAGGTAGAAGAACTCGCATCTGTCTTCGAGGTCTTCGGACGAGGGCTTCCTTCGCAAAGGCAGTTCAGTAACTCCCGAGCCCGATACCGTCTCTTGCCTACCTACAGATTAGGAGCGAAACCCACAAGTTACAACCGTTCCCGTTTCAGAAAGCCATAGTCGAAGAAAGAATTCAGGGCACTCCGGCTGCGGAAAATGCATCTCAAGAGTTATGACACGCACAACACAAGAAACTAAGAGGAAGGGACTCTGCCCTTCAAGGCAACATGCTGAAGAACCAGCTTACGTTGTAGGCTCGGTTTCGATTAGGACTTAGATTTAAAGTGGGTTCAGGGTTTAGGGTTTAGGAGGCCTTGGCAGCCTGGCTGGACTCATGGCAGCCTAGTGCTGACTCGCCCCCTTAGGAATCCCAGAGCCCTGGCAGCGGTGACAGAGACTTTGCTGTTCTTTGCAACCAGGCAACTTTGCTGGCAGTTCCCCATCTACTGCCAGCATTGGCACTGCCAGAAGTACCAAGCCACTCCAACAAGGAGGCAAGAGCTCCATTTCGCCAAGTCCTCAAAAAAATGGAGAGAAGAGCACAGCAGCGAAAAAGATGTGAGAGCCGGGCCTGATTGCCAAGGACGGCCTGCAGCCATCTGACGAAGCTGCCCCTTACGACAGGTACTACTACCGCTTCCCTCTCGGGTTCCGATCTTTGCATTCATCGACACACGGCATTCTGAAATGTAGGCAGGTGGCCCACAGCTCCTCTCGCACTGGCACATCAATCTCAGGGCACCCCCAGCACTCCAAGCGCTGATACCAAAGGTGAAAGAACTGCTTCCACGCTGGATCAGTGTAGCCTGAGACTCTGGGACGCACAGGGCAAGGCGACCATCTCAACTTGCCTGCAGTCCAATCTGGAATCTACACGACAAGCAAGTGCTGCAGCTGAACGATGCCGCGCGGCAAGCTCTGGGGTAGACCCGTGCGGAGACCCAGTGGAAGTCGTCCAGTGGGGCAATCATCTCGCGGAAAAAGATGATGCCATGACCGGAAAAAATGCGCGCATGCTGGGCCACCCTTAGCAGTTCATCAGGACTCTCTAGAACCCGGAATCACAGCAGCCGGTGTACAAGACCTGTGTCAAGGCGCTGGCAACTTTGTCTCCAAGCCGAAGTCCCCACCGTAGATGAGGGCCACGCGCTGGCAGCAAGGCGACATCTCGGAAGACTCTAATGACTCTATCAGACTCATGACTCTAACTACAGCTCCGCCTTGCATTCACATGGCATGATTCTGCTTCAAGGGAATCCGAATCCCCCTCCTCATCTCAGGGCACCTCGTAAGGGTAGCCGGCAGCTTGCACCTCGTTGAAGAAAGGCAGAGGATCGCAGGCCTGGTTGGGGCCAACCTCCCAGGGCAGACCGGCACTGCAGTGCGGTGCCTAAGCACACATCATTCCATCGCAGTCAGTAGATGTTTTGTGCCAAACCTCGGGCAACAAATCTCTACAGTGGGCCTAGTCACAATCAATCAAACCTGAACTCCTGTCGTTAGGTTCTGACAGGCTTGCAATCTGTCTCAAATCTAGATGTTGTCGCGAAGCGGTGAAGCTTCGGCTTTCCCACTGCAGCTTCAGGCCTTCCCGTAGATGATGCCATCGAATTCGCGACCTGGTGAATCAGCATTGTTGTGGCTATCATTATCTGTTACTGTTCTGGTTCGATGATGTTGCTACGGGCACTTGCTGTCACAGTCTTGCTTCAGGGATTGCTGTTGGGAATGGCTGAGTCGCGAACGGAACAGGCTCCGCCTGACTGAGTCCCGCTCTGCACGGACGGCGAGCGCCTGCGAGACCAGGGGACATTTGCAAGGGAGCTAAGCATGGTTAAATCAACAGCAGTAGTGACAAACGTCATCGTCAAAACAACCAGAAATAAACAAATCACACTACTAGCAAATTTAAGAACACACTTACTATCCGAAGCCGCTAGTCTAAAAGATCCACAGCCGGCCTCGGGAAGCACCCTTCGGGCGTAGGAGAACCCAAAGCCATACATCCTGCTCGCGGCAGGGAGGGGGGTGAGGGGGGGAGGGGTGGGATTATACAGAATTACCTTATATTATGTTTCAGTCTCCTATATTATGTCATAATACTCTGTGTTATACAATACTGACTTCCGTGAGAAGAAGAACCAGTCTGCTGAGCACCGACAGACGCTGTACCTATTTGTATATGTATGCATGCATGTATATATATATATATATATATATATATGATATATGTATGTACCTCTGCAACATTTGTATAAAACAACCTGCTTATGCAAATAAATGCCATGGCATTGCTGCTGCTGCCGCTGCTGCTGCCGTCGATATTCTTGCTAACTTACTGATGCTGATTCTCCGATAGATGTTGATTCTAACGCGCATGCTCATCCGGACGACAAAGACAACGAAAGGTAATGGTGATTGACATGACGACGACTGTTGCGGCATCCGAGACGTTTCCAGCATGCAACTGCTCTCATCATACCAGCACCAGCATCTGCGAGTTATCATCCTTCTCATAGTTCTCGCCCTCGTTTGTGTCCTTGTCATCCTCTTGTTAAGTGCTGCTGCTCCTGATGTTCAACATCCCCCAACCCCTCAACCCTTAGCCCTAAACTCATCATCGTCATCATCCCGATCGTGCCCGGAGCAAAAGCTCAGGCTTGCCTCAAGCGCAGTGTTTCCTCCTCCTTCCGGGCGATGCGGTCGTCAGCAAGGTACCAAAAGCTCGACCTTTGATTTGCACATAGATGCGTAGGCGTGTGTGTGTGTGTGAACTCCTCTCGTACATGAGGTAAGGGGCTCACAACCCCACAACTCTTTGCAACACAGCATGGTGAACGAGATCTTTGGGGGAGTGCGGCATGGCTGTGGGACCGCACTCAACGAAGCTACCACAGTCATGCGATACCGAGTCTGATCAATACCTGCAAAACTTTTGGCAACCCCCTGTGGTGCCGAGATTAGTTCTGAGGACAAGCCCCCTGAGGTGTCCAGATTAGAGCTATTTTGCACGTTTGTCACACGCTGTAGTGGGCTTGCTTGTGAAAGTGCAGCTAGAGTATGTACTTTAAGTGCATCTGTCCGCGAGCACTTTCCAAGTGTGATACAACGGCTTTCCATCACGGCGCCGTGGTGGTCTCATTTTCAAGCAGTTCTCGTGCATGGATGCGTTCTTTCTCCTTCAGTGGAGATGCCGACTCTCTCGCTCGCTCGCTCGAGGGAAAGGTCCGAAGACCCGGCCCCCCACTTCCCTTCCTTGTTGGTGGAAGAGGGCTTTGGGGTCGAGTGCATGGGGCTGCTCCCCACGGTTTGTACGTGTGGTAGAGAGCGTCTTGCAATCACCCCCGAACCCTGAACTTTAGCCCGCATCCCGGCCTCGTCCCCGCGCCCTGTATGGCTACTTCCTTAGTGCCTCGCCAGACGCTTCCCCCCATGTGTGCTCTACGTTTTGTGGCAGATTCCCCTTTTTTGCACTACAAACCAACAGCTGAGGACTGAGCAATGCAGGACCATATTGCCAAGACGCTACCATATTAAGTTCTGGTGGGGGCTGCCTGAGCGAGGGGGTCACCAGTGGCCAGTACAGGCAAAAGTTCAAGGTTGCTGGTCCCCCTCGCGTGTTCCTTTATGAAGGTAAAAGCCGGTCGAATTTTTTTCTAACCTGTAACAGTGGGAGATGGCTGCCGACTTTTTCTCTCTCGACGACGCCCGTTCAACATGTATTCATGAGGACCCGATGAGGCCCGAGGCACCGTTCAGTTCGGTTCAAGGCCCTCTTGTCCAGGTCCGGACGAGACATGAGTGTCTGTGTGCGCGCAGGACGGCATGTGCATCCGTTAGGTCTGCTCCGCTGGCTATTTCATGACTTACTTTTACTCTTCCCTATTCCGCCTTCGTGCAGGTTCGCATGTGTACTGACATGAGATCTAATTGCTTTGGGGCAAAGTGGCTGCAAGGGGGGCCAATGGTCCAAACCGTGTTCGCATGTTGGCCGGACACTAGCTGTAACGCAGCTGTGTGAGTCTAGCGATGATGTACAGAAAAGCAGGTTACAAGTCACAATGGATCCGCGCCTGCCTAAAAGATTGCAGCTGCACTCCTTGGATTCCGCGCCTGCCTAAAAGATTGCAGCTGCACTCCTTGGATGCATTCCAAACGCACTTTTGCAATTGTGTGCATGTGTATCACTGCAGTCTACCGCAGGTTCGTTTCTCTTAGCTTGCAGTTGCTGCCTTCCAAGCACATTGTCCGTCTGCCGCAGCCTTTTTCTGTTCTCTTTGCACGCAACATGCCCAGGACACAACGCTCACGACCCCCGCCGGGATCTGAATGGCAGTGGCAGTAGTGGTGCAACTTCAACGTGCATTATTGGTCTACACGCGCCCCGGTTTCGGGGCAGCGTGTGTGTGAACTCCTCTCGTACATGAGGTAAGGGGCTCACAACCCCACAACTTTTTGCAACACAGCATGGTGAGCGAGTTCTTTGGCAGGGGAGTGCGGCATGGCTGTGGGACCGCACTCAACGAAGCTACCACAGTCATGCGATACCGAGTCTGATCAACTCGGCGTACCTGCAAAACTTTTGGCACATATAAATACCCATACACATACACGTACACAATACATATACAAATACAAATACAAAAACAAATACAAATAAAATCCATATACATATACATATACATATGTACATACATGCATGCATACAGGCATAGATCTTGACATGGAAGAGCTGGGTTCAGAGTTGCGTTTCGGGCCCATCTTGGCTTGACACGCTTTATAGCCGTCAGAGGGATCTTAGCCGTGTCACGACGAGTCACATCGGGCCAGTAAACTGTGAAGTCTCAACCGATACACGGCTGAGATCGCACGTTCCAGTTTTCATCAGGTGGTCGCCAACATCCAGCCGTGCTCGCGGAACAATAATCCCAAGCGCGGAAGGACGGAAGAAAATGAGCAGACATGAGATACCCGGGCCGAGATCCGCTCGTGCGATCCAAAACCAAGAACTGCTGCAAGAGCTGTGACCAAGGCAATTGCAAATGCAGTGTGCACATGTCACCAGACATGACCTCGCAGCCGCAGTGAGGACATCGTTCAGGTGGTCGATGGCTTGGCCCCACCCAGCTCTGAACATAAGCAGCTGAATGCCATTTTCCCATCAACTGCATCGTGTTGTTTTGTGCTCTTGATTTTCTGCTCATGGACGAGTCCCTGCAGCGGCGGTTTGGCGACAGAAACAGGCCCAGAAGCCTACATACAAGCTACAATTTGCTGCTTCGGGGGCTGCGTGTTCCAAGGGCCCCCCAGACAACGCGACGCGCAATCGCAGCGCTGTGCTTGCTTGTGTACGCTCTTCGTCTTCTGCAAGAGCCAGGGTACGGGAACATGCAATCGCTGACGGACAGAAACAGGAAGCACCAATGATCAGATCAAAATGTAGTGACGCATGTCGCCAGTGGCCAGGATATGGAACGGAACTAGTCAGAGACTCTCAGCTCCCTTGATCCAATTCTACAGCAGAGGCGCCGCGGTTCGGCATCGCCGGGCCAAAAGTTTGGATTCACCTCCATGGCCTTTTCAAGGCGCAAGGCATGTAAAGGTAGGCTTAGGAATGGGGCCTTTGTTTAGGATTGAATCGGTGCTTCACAGCTTCGGCCACGACAAGCACGAGTATGATGCCTCCTGCTGAATTCCTACCACGAGAATCAATGCTGCCATCACTACCAGCACCACGCCGGACGACGACCATGAGAACGATGACGACAGTGACGACGGCGACGAGGAGACTGTCTGCAGCTGCTACCTCTGTTGCGGCATGTGTTCTACTACTACTACTACTACTACTGCTACTACTACTACTACCACTACGACTACTACGACTACTACTACTACCACTACTACTACTACTACTACTACTACGACTACTGCTGCCGCCACTACTACTACTACTACTACTACTACTACTACCACCACTACCTACTACGTGCTGCGGCTACTGCTTACCATGGCTGCACTGCCGCTGCTACTTCAAATGCCGCTGCAAATGCTGCACCTACTCCACCTACTGTGGATTCTGATTTGAGCATTGCTTGTGCGGTCCAGCCGCAGGCGCATCGACAATGCGAGAGCCTGCACAGAGCAAATTGAGGAATTCCACAGGTCACGACTGGAGTAGCAGAGGCCTGGAACGCTCTTCAGCAAGCTTTGCAGGCCCAGAAAGATGCCTCGCCAGCGATTTGACTGCGACGTGGCTAAGCACCTAGTCAATGGATCTTCGCACGAGAGAAGCGTGCCAGGAAGGCCAATGCTGACGGGACCCTGCCATCCGTCGCCTTGAGAGAAAGTGGGGATTTGGTCATCCACACAAGGTGCCCCCGCAAGAGTTGCGCTATCAGGACTTCAAGCCTGCTCCAGTAAATCCAAAGCCGCAGGTGACATACCTGCCAATGCGCAGGGCCTCTTACTTATAGGTTCATGGGTAGTTATAGGTGGGGTTATAAGTAGGGTAACTATAATTATGAGCCATATTCGGGGACTTATATCCCTACCTATAAGAACCCATGACCCATGAACCCTCACGTAGTCTGACCGGGCAGACATCAAGCAAAAGCATGCCAAAGGGACAGCAGCCGAAGAGGTCGCTGAGTCGGCCACAACCCAATGCTCCGCAAGACCTTGATTGCTGCTGCTAAACCGAAACACTCTAAAGCCCTAAAGCCTAAAGTCAAACCCTAAACTTAACCCCTAAACCCTGGACCCGTAAACCCTGAAACCTCTTTCATTGGGAAGCTGGCACGCGCTGCCATCGACTCGACAGACAAGCACCTCTGCTCGCAGAGTCAGTCGGGCTATCTTCGGGTGCTACAGTTTGAGGCACTATCAGCAGTGGTGGTAGTAGTAGTGGTAGTAGTAGTAGTAGTAGCAGTCGTAGTAGTAGTGGTAGTAGTAGTACTAGTAGTGGTAGTAGTAGTAGTAGTAGTAGTAGTAGTAGTAGTAGTAGCAGTCGTAGTAGTAGTGGTAGTAGTAGTAGTAGTAGTAGTAGTAGCAGTCGTAGTAGTAGTGGTAGTAGTAGTAGTAGTAGCAGCTACTTTGGAAAGCTCACCGAATAAATCCCGCTTTGGAGCCCCGAAGCCCGAAGTCCCTGAAGCCCGGACATTCAGCACTGGAGCCACAGGAGAACAAAGGAGCCGAAGCATGGTCCCAGAATGCTGGCCTGCGCACCCTTGTCCTTTTAGAAATAATAGACAGAGCCCTATATCTATATCCCTTAGTAGGAATTGTTTAAGAAGGTCTACTAGCCGGTCTGTTTATTCTCTTGGGGGAACCATGAAAAAGGACAGGCCGGGCCTGCGTGTATGGTCCAGGAGCCTCTCCACCGTTGCCTCGGCTGCCCGTTGCAGCCAGAGGATGCTCGTGGCATCGAGTAGATTTAACACTCCGATGTGTGATGTGGCAAGGCCGTCGCATTGTAGACGGCCTCCAAGCGCCAAGAGAAAGGTAGGAGCCTACCAGGGCAAAAACGTGT
The DNA here is from genome assembly GCA_905221615.1 of Symbiodinium sp. CCMP2592. NCBI lineage: Eukaryota > Dinophyceae > Suessiales > Symbiodiniaceae > Symbiodinium > Symbiodinium sp. CCMP2592. The sequence goes on from CAJNDT010000006.1 coordinate 260,613, forward strand.
AAAGAGTTTGCGGAAGTCACAGACTTGCCGGCTGTGATCCAGGGTCCGCACTGACGCTTTGTCTTTAGCAGCAAGGACTTGGGCACGAATGGCACCGCTAGTGGAGGTGCCTGCTCAGCGCTGCAACGAAGCACACGGAGTCCGTACGCCTGCTGATTGCCTGTGCCAGGCCAGTGAAGTTTGGTACCTGAAGTAGCTGAATCGAAAACGAGAGACATCGGCCACCATCATCCAGCAGCACAGCTTTACCGGCTATACCACTTTGCGAGCCCCGGGCTGTGCCCACAGCAAGGATCTCAGCATGCCTCGTGGCCTTGCAAATGCGTGGCGTGTGCGATGGATGGATTTCAGGCGGGTCTACGGCTCCATCAGGTCAGCGACTTCACACGGACTGACGCACCGAGTGCGCCATCTCGCGAGCACCCGACATCCCAGCCACCTTTCTTCTTCGTGTGAGCAAACCGATGGCGACGATAGAATTCGTGATACCTGCTGGGCCAGGACAGCACAAACGACGTGAGCATGCACAAAAGTCTCCTGCCTTCTTTCATCCATGGGGCCGAACTTGTATTCCTTGACCTCAAGGCAACAATCTAGAGCTCGGAACATTTCGGAAGCTGTTGAGGCTTTGGCTTCCCCACCAGCTCTGCTTCCAACGAACCCGGCGGTCAGTCGGGTCTGCCGTCGCGAAACGCTCGGAAAGACTCTTCTCTTCACCCGCTGGCCCAGTACAGGAGGAAGCGCCTTTCTCGGAACGGACTTCGCTATCATGTCCGATGGCACCTCGGAACCGCACGAGTCTAGAAGTGGGCTGTTTCTTACGACGACAGGATGGACAATGAGCTTGGTGCTGCTATGCCGATTGGAAAGATAGGCGTGTCCTGGCACAATGACAGAAGTGCAGCTTTACGCATCTTCTGGCCTCCGACCCTAACAAGAGGGACAACATCGTTGGCACAATCCGCAGTATATCAAAAAGTGTGATTTATAGAATTCCAATAGAGTATTATAAAGTATTATATAGGATTGTATGGTGTCACATAGTATTATATAGTATTGTATGGTATTACATCATATTATATAGTCTTCTATGATACAGAAAAGTAATATCGCATCGGTCCTTCTTGTAGATGAGGATCTGGCCCGGCCTCTGAGGAGGTTGCAAGTGGTGCAGGCTCGATCGTTTTGGGGGGGTCGAAAACGAAACTAGATCTGGTTTAGGCACTTTTAGGGCTTAGGACATGGGGGTCTCGGGTTTCGGGAATAGGGTTTAGGATGCATGCTTAAGAACATGGGTGACAGGGACAAACTTCGCCCAGACGACGCTCGAAGTTGACGGCCTACCCGCCTTTGGAAGTGAACGCATCTGGAGCTGTCATCGCTACCAAACCTTCACAAGACTTCCAAGGCGTGAACCCGTGTTCCACATGCTGAGAACGGCATCGACTTTTCTTGGGCTTCAGCAGAGGCGAAGTACTTGCACCACCGACTGCCTGAAGGAGGGCGGAGGTTCTGCAAGCCTCTGTTTCAGGCATGCAGCCGCTGCTTGCCTTTGCGCATCCATCTGCCACCAGCAGCACTGCTGCTCGCATTATATTCCAGCCATGGCGAATTTCACGACAAATGGTGGAACCCTTTGACCAGGCTCTGGCTCTGGAAACTGGTAATCTTCCACTGGCTGCGGGTGTCGTCTGCATCTTGCCAACAGGACTCGAGGTGTGGATTGTCCCTGCCTGGGTCCGGCAACGGGTTCTTTGCAGCCGTATCAGAAGTTCCCCGTGAGCAGAGCTTGCATGCACTCTTGCGCAAAATCTTGCGCACACAGCCGAAGGACCTGAACACATCGACCTTTTATCCTCTCTTCCAGCAAGACGCGGGCTGTGCAAGCAAGCCAAACAGAGGGCAAGCTTTGCTTGGACTGTGTCCGACTTATCCCTGACAGCTTCAAGCCGGAATGCTTGGCAAAGCACACTGCGATGGCTGGAGCTGGGTGCAAAAGTCATGCAGGCGGTTGCAGACGCGTCGAAAACAGAAGTTGCGTTGCCAATGTGGCTTTGATCAGGGATTCCAGCTGCTAGGCATCTTTACAATCAGGGCAGATGCTGCTTGTGTTGGTGCACAAAAGCAAGCTCATGACAAACGCATCGCTTGCTGGAAGAGATAACCATGCACTCCCTAAAGGTTTCTGACGTTGCAGAAGTCGGAAGGCTCTGTAGCCATGTCATTCGGAGGCCCTTTACCCGGCCCAGCATGACAAAGAGCGAGGGGCCAGCGGCCCTCGAGTTAAACGTGGCGAGCATTGAGTTGATCAGCTCGAGCCACTGTGAATTTGGAACCAGGCCGCCAGGCCGACAGGCCGCCAGAAGTTTCTGATGCACCATGTCATCCTATCACAGTCTCAGAAAGCTGAGAACGGCGGACGGGCCTGGTGCCTCCAGCATCCCACCATCCCACCCTGAAAAACAGGCTTGCGGTGTGCTCTGGGCTTCTGTGAAATCTAAAGCCATGCCCGTCTCCTGCGGGTACACTCAAAAATGCGAGACTCGAGTGGCGCTTGCACCCAGTCGTACTGCAAAGAGCAGTAGCACTGCAGTAGGCTTTACTACAAAAGATCTGTACAAAGCGGAAACATGAAAAGACTCAGCTGCGTGGAACTCAGGCAGGGGCCCGATGAAAATCGTTCGGCGCGGCGCGAGACCTCCAAGGTTGCCGCATGGAAGGGCGATGCTATGTGTGGGAAACGACCATGCTTTCAGCTAAGCAAATTCCGAATACTTCAAGTCTAGATATTCTGGGAACCTTGGCAGCTTCTGCATCTTCCGCCGCTCATTTTACACCTACTGCTGTTGCTACTGCTTTCGCACCGTGGGACCGGAAGGACGAAATCAGGAGCAAGGTCGAAAGAAAACGAACCGTACTGCAGTTTCGGCTGGCGGTGCGGTGTAGCCACGGTATGCACCAAAGGATTACTCTTCCGGGCTCGAAACAGGAGGGGAATTATCAAAGGAGCTTTTGCATTGGCAGGACTCCAGCAGTGTCCGGCAGATGCGAGCAAGTCTGCAACTCATGTAAACGAAATACAATAGTCGAAGATGTTGCTGTCCCATTGGCTGCTCTCCAGGAAGCATAAACAGTTACAGATTGAAATTTCACACGCTTGCCTGATCTTGCCTGAAACAGTTCCACAGCTGCTTTTATTGGGTTCAAGCTGTAGGTGTGCCTCCGATATCGCGTTCTGGCTGGAGCATGGTTTGCTCTCAGTACGCCAACGAGGGTACTATAAGAGTTACTACAAGGGGCATTACGAAGGGTGCTCTGCAGGTGCGCGAGGCATTCGAGTTTAAATTCACCGTCCGGCAGTAGCCATCGCAACAGCATCAAATCTTTCCGTGAGAGACTGGACCGGGAAAGCACATCGTCCAAGCGTAAATGCCGCCGCAGCTGTCGCTGCCAAATCTTGCCCCGAAGCAAAAAGCGGGCTAATCGGCTGGTCATGACAGTACATCGAATCGTGATGTCGCATTCCTGCTGCTGAATGGTCTGATTTGCACATTCACAGACCCAGCCTCTGTGCATCTGAACGAAACGATGAACCACCCTGGAGAAACGACAGTCAACTAGCACCCATGCTGCAGCAGTTCGTGTCGCTGTAAAAGAGGCCAGTGCGGCCAAGCTGCCGTTGTTGAGACTCAGAGAGCCTGCGTGGGAACTGCCTCACATGTCGGCAAGTTGAGAAACTTCATTCTGAACAGCAAGCCTCTCTGATTCCGGTCCGTTTGCTGCTGCAGTCACGTGCTAGATGAATCTTACAACGTAGGGGAGGCCAGTTTGAATTCGCGGCTACAACAAGCCCAGGTGAACAACAGCAGGCTAGACACGGTCTCCCAGTAAGACCGTGAGTCCGTTCTTCCAGTTTGCTACGTTGAGCCCACGAGGCCGTCCGAGGACGCCTTCGTCCTCTGGCATGGTGAAAACATGCGAGTTTCGTGTTTATCAGCCATCTTGTGGAACACCACCTCTTGTGCTCAAGACCAGCAACGCTAGGTCCAGGTGCTTGAAAACACTAACCGAACACTCTCACGATCAGCTTCTTGAGCCGAATGTCTGCCAAGCAAGCTGGAAAGATGCGTGCTCGATATCTTCCTGTGCCTGGCATAGCCATCTAGTCGCAGAAAATAACAGCAAAGCCTTGATATCCAAAGCGGGAGCTTTGTCACCACGCATCATGTCCATGAACTCCTGGCGCAGACACCCCATGGTTAGAAGGCCCCGACGCCGGCTGCAAATCCTTCCAATCTTCCCAGGCAACCACAAACCAGCTTTCGAGCTTCGAGGGTGCAAAGGAGCATCAGCGGCTTGGGGTCTTCGGGGTTTGGGCTCAGCGCAAG
>CAJNDT010000006.1:267500-341643 GCA_905221615.1 Symbiodinium sp. CCMP2592
CAGGTGGGCGGCGGTGGCGGTGGCGGTGGCGGTGGCGGCGGCGGGTGGTGGCGGCACTATCATTCCTATGATAGAATGATAAGTCCAGCCGTGAGGCCGATGTCCCGGCGTGCCCCCCTGCGACTCCCTGATGAATCACATGCAGGTGTACCGGTCAAGCGTAGCAGCCAGGAACTCTGTATAGTCGATCATGCCACTGCCATCCGCATCCACGCCTGGCCACGTGCTCTGCCACAGCTTGGCAGTGACAGTTGCGATTAATCCAAGACAACACTTGGATGTGTTTGCGTGCCCTTTTGAAACCAAGCTGCGCAGCTGGAGAAGACTCGCAAAGTAGTACCGGTGTTTCATTGGGCAGACACGCTTGCAACTGCAGCAGAAATCTCCAGCAGAACCCTACACCCTCTTATTGTAGCCTCAACAGAACCTTCATCCCGTTATAAAGCCCTTCTAGAACCGGAAGCCCATCGTGCAACCCTAAGCCCGCTATAGAACCCCGTTTGCAACCGAAGTCCCTTGTAGAAACCCTAAGCCCTTGATAAAATACAAAACATAGACCTGACTGAACCCTAAGTGTTAAGGACTTAGTTTAAGATACCATGATAGGGAACTATTGGTAACAAGAACCCCGCTAAGCCCTTTATGGAAGCCTTGTAGAACTCGAGGCCCTAGAGAAATTTTGTAGAAGCATAAGCCCCTTATGCAACTCTTGTAGAACCCGAAGCCACTTACAGAACCCTGAGGCCCTTCAAGCACGCTTGTAGAGACCCTAAGCCCCTCATAGAGCCCTCATTGAAAGCCCCTTATAGAACCCTTGTGCCACTTATAGAATCTATGTAGAACCCGAAGCCCCTTGCAGAGCCCCTTCTAGATTCCCTTGGGTACGGCCCGCCACTCAGTAAGAGGTGCATAATATTCATAATATAGATTAGTAGCCCTATTAAAGACTCTTACTGTATGGGGGGCAGTACATAAAGAATTCACTTCTAGAGCCCCAAAGCCTTCGATGATGGCGTCGAGGTCCACCTTGGACAATAATTCGCCAAGGGAGGCCTTGGCCATCCCATCCTGGGCCGCAACAGGCTTTGGTGTTTAGGGTTTGGGTTTAGGGTTTGGGGTTTTGGGTTTAGGGTTTGGGGTTTTGGGTTCGGGGTTTACGGTTTGGGGTTTGGTGCTTGGGGTTTAGGGCTTAGGATTTCTAGGCCTCATGGAGTAGCGTTTCGGGTTTTAGTGTCAGCTTTTTTGAGGATGCCCTGCCCGCTGTGTCGAAGCGCGCATTAGCGCCGGCTCGGAGTTTTTCTAGTCTCGTTCTAGTGCTTCTATTAGGGTTTAGGGTTTAGGTTTTTTTTTTTAAGGTGTAGTGGCCTTTTCTGTGCATGAGCGAACTCAATAAGAAATTGCCTGCCTCACAAGGGGCTTACACAAGAGGTCAGTGCAAAGCACTTACAGCTTCGCAGACGGGTTTAGGGTTTAGGGTCTGCGTATAATACGTGAGGGCCGAGAATATCTCTACTATGGTTGGCTTTCCACTCTGAGGGATCAAAGCGTTGCGCTGTGGTCTCAAGCCATCTTGGAAATTGCATGCCTCGACGTCTTGGTTTCAGCATTTAGGGCTTGGGGTTGCCACCGAACCGAAGCTCTTGCATGGACACCTCGTGGACAAGTTTCAGTTCGGTTTACACTCTCAGGCCTCCACCCTAAGTTCATCTGCCGCGAGGCAGCCGTCGCCATTGGCGTCCAGTGCCACAAAAATCTCTCGCAGGGCCTGGCAGCTACGACCTCTACCAGCTGTCGTCTCAAGCCCAGCGATTCCACTATTGAACTATTGCACGGTGAGTGCCACCTTGATCTTCTCCTCGCTGAGCTGGCCTGCGATGATCTGCAAGGCGGCCTGCACGGCTAAGGAAACGTCTCTACAGGCCCGAGACCTCCGAACAAAGCCGCGCCCTGGCCCTGGCCTTCTTCATCTTGTGCTGATTCTGGAAGGCCCGAAGGTTGTCAACAATGCCGGCCTCTTTTCACGCATGGGCATGCGATTCGCTGCCTCCCCCGCTGAAGCCGCTGCTCGCAAATGCAGCCTGCAGTGACACTGTGGTTGATCGCGGTGCCCGGCACCTCATCTCAGCAAGTTGTGAAAACACCGCCACGGGAAGAGACCGAAGCATGCCGGATTTATGCATGACGATCTCCACTTCAGCTACATCGGTGACAGCATCCGTAGTGTGTACTGAGGTCCTAGTCATCTAGTCCCACGCGTCACCAGCGAAAACATGCTGATCCAAAGCCCAAACCATTGAAGAACAGCTGGTTGTCTGCTATGAAGGGCAGAGATCCGGAGAAGTGCTTGACGGTTACAGACGGAATTTACCCCTTATGCTTGCGACAGAAGAGAGCTACACGCGTGGGTCTGGCCAGGAGTCAATCGGAGGAGAGCATGACAAGCTGCTTTGCTTCCTGAAGCCGCTGCACAAGCGGATAAGGCACTCTGATTGTGCCGGGCGTGCATGTCCTTCAGTCAGCTTGGCTGACCGTTGACATTGCAGAATCGTGGCTGCGAGACTTGGCATTGCGATTGGCAAGGCAAGCCAAACAGCCGTAGCCTAATCTGCAAGTATCTGGGCCCAGATCTATGTCTCAGGAATGACCCCACAACGGTATATTAAAGTACATTGCTGCAGACAGAAACCAACAGCGAGGGCATCGAGTGGTGTAGTGGCGGTGGGCAGAGTCACAAGCTCCTGTACAAGGTCACTCACTTTGTCAAGGGTTTCTGACGCCTGGCACAGCGTGAAAACAGCTGGAGACTCAACACATCGCGCCAGCGGAAAACTCCATGAACGGCTGATACAAACACGCAACTCCGTGTCCGAGGAAAGCCCTGGCAGATTGGCAAAACTTTGCTGGCCAGCACCTTGTGCTCAGCGCCGTCAGCGAGTTCTTCAGGGACTGCGTGGACTTGGTTGGCCCCGCTGGGCCTCAACACACAGGGCCGGCTTCCCACCACGGCAGAGGCAGATGTCACGTCGCCGCAGGCCTGGGTACAGAGCTTGGCCTTCCATCTTCCTTACAGCTGAGGCATTCCGAATCATGCTTCTGATGCTGCTGCGAGCCTCATCCAATCGGAGGAGTGGTTCTGGTACTTCAGCATCTGCAAGAAGTTCAGTGTTGCAAGTTGCACATGACATGACATGTCCCATACCCACGCCTGCAGAGGTGCAGAAGATGGGCATGCGGAAACTGTAGAGGCCTGTCATCTCCCGGATTGCTCTCAATCATCCAGCTGCCATACGACGGTGCTCTCCCTGCCTCGTCGGCCACGTCAGGACGCGCAATCTCTAGGTCGGAGGAGCAAACAGGCACCGGCCTGCTACCGTAAGGCTGCACGGCAGCAAGCGGTGACTCAAGAAAGGAAGACTTCTAAGGGAGTCACAAGCTCGGCTCCAGCTGCGAAAGGCGGGTTGGGCCGATCCCTGGGAGTTAACAGGGAAAACCCACGAGCAAGGGGAAAAACACGCACATGTCTACCGTGCTTCTCCTCTCTGAGCTCAAGGCCAGTGACGAGGCTCGCAATAGCACTGCACTGCGATTCCCTCGAACTGCAGGGATGACCGGAATGACTGGTGACAGCCTGACATGACCGTCAGACAACCTGCCTGGGGGACTGCGACTTGACCATTTTGGCTTCAAGGTACGTAGGATAGCGCCTCGGGACATCGTACTTCCGGCACTGAGCCACAGAGCTGAAGTTCAAGGAGCCGGGCACCAGCTCGAACATGCCAAGCTTGCCCAGTCTCTTCCGGCTCCTCCGAGGCCAGAACCAACGAGCCAAGGATCTGTTCCGGGCTCAGGCCGCCACTTCGGTGGGTTGTCGGTGCGTTTCCGAACGTACTCGAGTTCTTCCACCGACTTCCTCCGCATCCGTCCCGAGTCCCAGGAGTTCGATTCAAGTGTCAGCGGCCTTGCCCAGATGAGCTCGGCCTGGACCCGGGTGTACTCTGACGAGATGCCTGGCTCAGATGTGCGGACACTGTAGCGCTGTCACGGGCTCCGAGACAGTCTGCCTGGTAAATTTGGGCGCCCACCGGCGCCCTTCGCCACGCCTGTTGCTAGGGGCAGTTGAGGCTTCGCTCTCGTCCTAGCTTATAGGAGCACAGCGAAAACATCCAGAATCTAGCCCTGATCTCGTCAAGGATCTTCTATGGCAAGACATCTCCGAAAAATGGCACCTTCCTCGGGCATCGCCACTCGGGAACAGCTTTTCGAGGCTTCGTGGATCTAGCTGCTCTCCATGATCGAATTGGGTTTGTTTGCAGGAGGCCCTTCATCATTGCCCGTTGCTTTAAGGAGATGGTGATGTCGACGGTTGTGTTGCTTCTTGAATCTACGATGGGTGCCATTGCCGGACATCTCAAGCCAAAACGGTGTGCCCGGCCATGTCTTCGGTACGCACACAGGGCCATGAGGCACAAAGCGAGCTCTGAGCATCCAAAGACCCCCCAAGGCGGGCACCTGATCCACTCGTGTTGCAGTGCCTGGCAACACGGCCGTCTGACACGAACACACACCAGCCTTCCACAAGTGCTCTCGGTGAAATTTCAAGACTCGTTTGCTTCGGGCTCCTTGCTCTAACTTGGCAGCCTGCTCGGCCGTGTAGCGCTCAGCCGGATCAAACTTGATCAGCATCCTTATCAGTGCCTGCGACGAAGAAGCAGGATAAGACTGGAATGTTCGTTCTTCCGTGGTAGTCCCTGTATCTGCCCATGCTTCGGTGAAGAAAGTGCGGATCAAAGAATACTGCAGCCTTCGCATCGTCTGAGACGTTCTTCCAATCCTGCGCGCAGCGTCAACTTTTCTGTGCTGCAGTGCGTGCACGATCGATCATATTGGCATTAAGGTTTGGATAACCGAGCTCCTTCTGATCAAAGGTAAAGTTGCCAGACTTCACCTTGTGAAGCACCTGCACATCTTCGGTGCCGAAAAAGTTTCCGAGACCTGCAAGAATAGCCTCGTGATCCGTCTTCCCATAGAAGGGAGGATATCCGCAGAGCATGGTGTACCTCAAAAAGCCAGAATTCTGAAGCAAGGTCGCGCCGAAATTGTGAGGGCCAGACATGATCACCCCGCAGCTCCACAAGTCACAGGATTTGTCGTACTTGCCCTGGAGCACCTTCGCGGACCCCCTGGGACACTCGACCCCTTTGCGCAAGCAGACGGCGAGTTTGTGAAGCCTGCGGTGCCACGTAGTAGGGCGTCCCTGCCTTCGTGGACATAACCTGAAGGCAATGGGAAGATGAGGCAGGGCCCTGAGCTCTACCACTTGGCTCCCCTCTCCCACAAGACCGGACCTTCCCGTCGGAAGCTGGGCTGGAGAGGCCAAAGTCCTTGGTTCAAACTCTACCGAGACCGCCTCACGCCTCACGGATGACAAACATACACATCAGATGCCGGAGGTCTATTCACAGCCAAGGCTGTCCAAGAGGCTATCAGCTTGAGGATGTTCTTGTCGATCGAGTCCTCTCTGCTTCCGGAAACGAGTACTCTCAACAAGGACCGAAAAGCCCGTTTGAGCAGGCCCTTCGTTCCTAAAACGTAGACTGTGAGAAACGACATTCATCATGTTCGACCGCTTCTGCCCTCCCATTCAAAGGCTGCTTTCGGACAGCGACCACTCTTGAAGTCCTTGCAATATGGGAGTCTCCGAGAATTAGAGGTACCTTATTTGGGGGTCCTTATCATAAGGATCCTACTATTTAGGGTACCATATTAAGGGCCCCCATTTTCGGAAACCCCACATCTCCGCGCGGCTCTTAGGAAGACAGGACGGCGGCTCCTTGGTCAGGAACCTCGGTTAGGCTGTTAGGAATGCTGTGCCGAGTTGAGCTTACCTGGGAGCTCAGCGACATGTGGAGAGCACAGGAGAGCCCGGAGTCATGCAGCTTAGCAGCAGAAAGTTTTCCGGCTTCAGATCTCTATGGCCTCAGTCGAAGCAGAACGTGTACTGCACACATGCCTGCAACGAACATAGCACGAAGGCAGCAACAGTCGGCTCAGTGCACGGCAGACATCCATCCTCGTACGTTAAGTACTCACACAGCACGGAGTCGTTTGCAATGATTCGCGCACGGAAGCCTGCCCTGTTGAAGCAAGCTGCTTGTGCATGTAGAAGATAGCATGCAGGATGTGTGACCTGGCAGGGCCCAGCACACTGGCGTTTGCAATCCGAGACTTCCGGCAGCAGGGCACAATGGCACAACAGAGGCAGAGCTACACCACGATGGCGCCGTCGGATTCCCTGAAGTGGCCGGCCTGAAAAAGAGCTCTGAGATGAAGGGTTGGGCGCGCCTTCCCAGGCCCGGGCCGCTCCGCCTCGATGATCCGGTCGAAAAGTTCTCCCCCCGAGCAGAGCTCCATCACCAGGTAGATGTGTCTTCCTGAACCATGCACTCCGCACTCCACGGTGCTTTGGGCCATGGGCCTTACGAGTACCACACTGCGGAGAATCAGGCCGACGCGATCTTCGAAGGTCTCGAAGAGTTTGATGATGTTCGGGTGATCCATGACCTACACTCAGGGTTTAGGGTTTAGGGCTTGGGGCAGTGCCCCGTCAAGACGGAGCTGCACTGTCTGCCAGACTCTTCGCGCTTCTTGGCCTTCATGATGGCTACCTCTTGCTTGAAGCGAGCCAGGTTCTTCATCTGCCCCTGACCATTCGAGGGCTAGGCAGACGGTCGAGGGGAAACGATCTCTGTCCCAGACATCCCTCACCAGACCCTTTGAAATAAGCAGATGGGCGAAGATCTGCTTAGCTGTCCCGACCTTGGACATAGTCTTGATAGCACGAACCACGCCAGTCTGCTTGTGCCTTGGCGACGCAAGTCCCACGCGGACGAACAAGAAGCATGATGAGAGTGCAGCGCCAAGCAGAGAAGCACAGCAATTACATCGAAAGCAACAACAGCGGCGACGACGGCCCACACCAGCAGCCGCACAAAGGCTAGAAGTGGCACAGTGTATCAGCGTACTGTATCCTAAGTGCTCGGCACGGCGCTGGAAACAGAGCCGTAGGTTCCTTCACCGAGCTTTCTTGCCTTCACGACAACATGACTAAGTAGCAAGACTATATCAAACACCTGCGGCTGCTGCAGAAAGCCTCAATCTTGTAGATGTCCCGCACATCCCTCGGAAGCAGTTGCTTGCCGCCCATTCACGTATTTCAACTCATATAGCAGGTAGGCATCATTTCTTCTACCTGTGCTTTCTGTCGAGCAGCCCCGAGTGGTTCGGGATCAGCTGCGCACGCGACAGCGCGTCCTCGGAACCAGCAGGCAGATCGCAGCACCAGGCTATCTGAGGAAACAATCTTTGATGATTCGGTCTGGTGCATTATGACTCTGCGAAACTCTGCCCGTCACAGCTCACAATCGGTACCCTGGGTCTCGGGTGCCGCGCTACTTTGTTCGACTTCTGCCCCGACCTGATGACTCGAAAAAGATGCAGAGCCCTTGCGTCGTGCTGGCTTGACTAGTGTAAATGTCCCCTTTCACACAAGCCCCATTACTGTAGAGAACATGGGCATTGGTCACGAGATGCCTCCGAGTACCCGACACTCCATTCAACATGGTTGGAAGATCTTGCTTCCGATCGTGCTTCCTGCGTGATCCAGCAAGCTGGAAAAGGCTCACTCTGTCTGTCGTCTGCCTTGCTGCAACCGTCATTGTGTCCGGTGCCGAAACTTCCCGAAACTATAGTGTCTTCTTCCCATGTCAAGATGCTACATGTGCTTGAAGCCACTGCCTTCGCTTGCCCGCAGGTCCATCTTGACCAAAGCTGCCCTCAGACACAGATGGCTAGCAACGCACACCTCTCTGTATCTACAGCAGTGATGGCTGCCGAGCTGTTTAAGCCTTAGGCCTTGAGATGCCTGAAGCTCCCTGAGAACACCGCACTTTTCTTGTGGATAACCTGGTTCTTGGTGGCGCAAACGCCCATGTTGCACCTGCACCCGGGAAACTCAGCAGCTGTCCAAGGCCTGAAGGAATCTTGGAGAGCTTCCAGGGAGAGGTTCTGAAGGCCCTTGGACTTCGATCAGCAAATTGCCAGACTCAACGCAGACTGTGGAAGCTCCACGATGTCCTAAGATCTCCCTTCAAGACGCTCCGTGCCAAGCGGTTTTGCCGTCTCCGTTTGCTGACGCCCACGGTTACAACCGCCCATCTCCAAACGAACTGCCCTGCCCACCTTTCTATCGGAGGCATCAAAAGGTGGGATCAAGGTAGCTAGGCTGAAGGATGAAGGATCCCTCTTGTAAGGACTCTTACTTCAAAACTACCACACCTACCTTCGTCCTAGCTTTCGAGGCCCCTGATTTGTAGCCGTGTTAGATTAAGAGGACAACAACATTGTCCCCTCCTTGTCCCTGTGCAGTTATACTAGAGTATGCCCTTAAACCTTTTAAAATCATGAAATCAAGCATGTACGTTTACTGCTATGTATCCCAAAGCACCCTTCTGGAAAGCTTTCCGCTTCCCACTCAGACCCGAGCAACCGGAGCACGCGGCTGGATGCAAATGGAAATATCGCAGGTTTAGGATTCAGGTTCTAGGGCTTAGGCGGCTAAGGCATTTAGTAGCTCGGATTTTGGCTTGTCGGGTCTATTTGGCTAATGTAGCTAGAGGCTGCAGCAACATGTGATTTGAAGATACTGTGCTCTTCTGCTGAGTCCTTGGTGTCTTCGGCGTTGTGGACACCTGGCCACCCTACGCAGTGCAGTCTGAGCCCGACAGCCGACAAAGCATCCACAAGTTCCATCCTGGCCATACAGTACCTGATACTAGGACTTGCACTGCCTCGAAAAGCGAAAGAGGTCATGCCAACAAGTGCCGCTGCATCTACAACTAAACACTACATCCTCACTACAAAGAAGAAGCTTCTTGGAGTGAGGGCAGCATGCGGTGGCCCTGGTGGCACCACTTTCGTTTATTGCCTGCGGACGTGCGCCGGGCACGGGTACCTTGCCCCTGCGCAGGTGAGCAAGGCCCTGGACATCATATGTACAAAGCGTCCGGAGATGATGCCCTAGGGCCCAGGAATCCCAATAGCTCCAACGAAGTACACTGACCAAGGAAGGAAACCACCAAGTCATTGAAGCATTCCAGGCAGTCCAGGCACTCGAGCCGGATGACCCGCTCACAGCACGGCTCTTTGAAAAAAAGCTTTCTGTTCATCGGCACCGGCTCTTGTGAGGACTCCTTGAGACATTGAGACCCTGCAGACAACGGAGTGTCATTGTGAAACGACCCGCTTGTCCGCGGGGAAGATGATGCAGGTCTTCTGGCATGCCCTCTACATCGACATGCTTCAAAAGCTTAGGCATGCAGAACTTGACTGAGCTGACTGAGACTTGACTTGGCTGTTTGACAAATCTGAACTGATCTGCATCTGGTCAAGCTCTGTACGAGCCTGTTTCCCACAGAGTGGCGATTGTCTTGGCCGCTCGGCCAGCTAATCTAATGTGGTAGGATTCATGAAAGTTTGGAGGCATGAACATCCTCTGGTATCGGAAGGAGTTCATGCATCTATCCTTGCACAAACACTTCTGAGGATTCTCCTGTGGAGTGTATACTCCTCAGTGACCCACTGCCAAACTGGTCGCGATCCCAAAGCAGAAAACTGACACAAGGGGAAAGAAGGCAGGACCACGAAAGCACTCTTGCAAACTACAGAATAAACAGTCCGATTCCGAAAGCACTTGCTGTCGGCCTTCCTGCTTCCCTGTGTAGACATGTCTTCCGCACAGTGAGGCCTTAGCTATCCTTCTCATGCTCCTGCAAGAAGAAGCTTCTGACACTGACAGGTGCTGAGTGTCGAAGCTAAAACCATGACAAGTGGATGCTAGGCGTCCTCCTCCAGCATCTGGAAGACCACCACATAGAAGACGACCTCGCACGCAGCTCATTTTCGAACTACGGCCACACTACAGTTCGCCGGGGCAGAGAACCTGAGAACGAATGTCGCATACATTGAGGCACCGGCAAGAAGGAACATTGTCAACACGAAGTAGAAATACATGTTGGTGATGATGTTCTCCGTTGGAAACCGTGTCTCAGCCACCCCAGTCAGTGACCAGCTTCCCCACGAGGCAGGTAGGGAGGCACATGGTCAAACAAATCAGCAGCTTAAGATACTTGCAGGCAAAATTTCCCGATGCGAAATGCTGCAGGCACACCCAACTGCATCTGAGGAGTGAACCACCGCGTTCTGCAAGATGGCTTTGAGCGCCTGGGAGGGTCAATGCCCGAGTGTCGCTAGTTGAGGGAACACGCAAAGTCCGCCGTCGGCGGCACCAGGACTATTCAGCTATTTGTCACTGCAGCGATCAATGTGTCAAACTCCGGGAGTCGGGCTCTGCCATGTGTCGCAGTGGTGCCGGTAGGTCCCGGCCGGGCCTCCTGGCAGAAGGGGCGTTTGAATTTGCCTTCCCCTCTCGGAGCATGTTCTCTGAGCCGCCTCCGTGATCTTCTCCGAAGGGCTTGGGCTCGGAGCCTGCACGGCAAGTCCCAATGCAACACTTTGACGTTCACGGAGCACTTCGCGCGGTGGCCTCTGGCTGAGCTGCAGGTCCAGGTGCTCCCCCAGAGCCGGCCTCTGAGGTCACAACGGTCACGTCACCGCACCACGGAACTGACGCTACGCGAGCCACACGCTGCACCGATTTTCCGATAGCCGCGGCCGCCTCTCCGAGGGCTGAGCCGCGGCCGTCACTCGCGAAAACTCGAGGCCGGGGCAGCCCCAGACGGCTGCCCTGGCGATCTGTCGCTGAACGACATCATTCGTTTGCAGGGACACATCGGCTGCAGCAGCCATGCCTTGGGACACAGCTGCTGCTTCCGATGAGCACGGGAGCAGAAATCGGCTGTCCGAACGAATTGCAACCATACTCACTGCATCAAAGCGCCTAACATCGGCAGCCTGAGCTCCCAGGTCTTCCGACCGGTGGGGCACAGCAGGACTCTGACTTCGTCAGCCCTCACCGTGGACCATAGCTCAGCTTCCAGGAAAGCTCCCGCAGAGATGCTTTTTGTCCGAGTGTGGTTTCCTGGAGGCCTTTCGCGTTAACTACCATAACACACTAGCATCGGGGTTGGGGAGAAAAAACCCAATTCGCAAAGCACTCAGTTCCTCAGGTCAGGGGAAGCTTCGACCTGGACTCGGGCTCCACATGCAACGTCCTCGGATTCACATGCGTCCACCAATCTAGAATAGGCTCTATGAAGGAATGTGCACCGCGCCCCTGACATCCCCGTCGTCCCTGGAGCCCTCTCACCGATCGAGCAAAGGCTCACGGACTCCAGGTTTGCCACAAGCTCGGGCGCTTGTGGAAGCGAGGCAAGCTGAGGGGTTTCCTGGCTGAATGCAGGCCCTGGATTCGACTTCGCACTTCTTGGAGCTCTTGGCCACGTGTGGCGAGATTAAAACCGCTTTACTAGCTACAGGCCAAAGCCCCCCAAGCATCTAGGATCACTGATGTTGTCCAGCCGACTCTTCGCCGAGACTTTCGGAGTTCTCGAAAAGCACAAAATCCAGGTCGAGCCCTATTCGGCAATAATGTAGGGTAAGAACACCATCAGAGCTGATTGCATACAATCTCCCGTGCGCCTTTCCTTCCCGCTCTACTGTGCTAGATAAGGTCATTGCAAATCGTAGCCCTGCAAACTTGCGGCGCTCTTGTGGCCTCGGCAGTCCTAGGCACGGAAGCTGAGGTGGAAGAGCCCTTGGTGCAGCGCAGAGTCAGGACAACGTTGCGAGTTTGGGGTGCGAGATTTAGGCCTGCTCGATCGAAGAGCCACGTAAGCGAGTTTAGGCCAGTGCTGCAAGGCTAAGTGTCTAAGAATCAAGCTTCGGCTCTGGGCCCCTCAAGGACCTCTGGGGCCAAGGACTCGAGCCCAGAAGCTATCCAATCCTCACTTCCACTCAGGATCCCAGATCAACTAGCGCTCGAATCCTAACTGAAAGGTTCAGAAGGCTATGCAATGAATCTTGAAGCACGAGCCACCACCACAGTAAATGACACTGTCATGGTGACTTGTTGTGGTAATTTTGGAAATCTTCTTGTCCCTCCGAGACTTCGATTTTCCTATTCCTGCTGCTCTAATCCGTAGTCTTCGCCTTCTTACTATTCTGATTGGTGACGCTAGTATGAGTATCAACCTTATGCCTCTTTCTCATCATCATGATCCTAATCTGAGCTTCTGTGTACCGTCGGCACTTGCACCTGCAACATGCTGATTTGAAGGTCGCAGCCAATGCCTGATGTCAGCCGTGGCACTGATTCTGTAAACCCTGAACCCCAAGCCACGAAACCTGAAAACCAAAGCCCTGAACCTCAAATCCAAATCCCCAACTGACCCACTCCAAACTAGACAACACTGATACCGGCAAGAAAAAACCAGCAACGGTTGTTAGAACAACGCGGTAGGACCGTACTAGCCATCACAAAGAATCGTAATCATAATCGTAGCCAAACAAAACCCAGAGAGAGACACACAACAATCAGCGTAATCCAACATATGCAACTATTAGAGACCATGCAGGTGCAGGGTTGAGGGTAAAAGATCATGACGACCGTTTACTCCAAACCGCCAACTCTGCTCCCTCCGAAAAAGCAGTCACAAGGACGATAATGACAATAGCTCTATAATGATGATGACGATGAAACCGTCTTGCCCTCTCCAACCCTTAACCCTAAACCCTGAACACCGAAGTCTAATGAACCACTACCCCAAAACTTCCCTGAACCTTAAGCAGCCTTCAGGTACTATAGGGGCCTAAATAATTAGAAGGCATATTATACTATAACTATAGTAAAGAACCCCCAAATTATTATTGTTACTTGTATTTATTTAATTTTTAAAGGCCCCCATTTTATCTTGCGGCCCGGTCGCCTGAGACGCGGCAGGCACAGGCGATCCCAGGGCGTCCTGGGAGCTTTCGGCCTGCGGCGGCTGGCTTCGATCTTTGGCGAATTTGGGTTTTGGCTTAGTGTTTAAGGTTTTTTAATCGGAGAAAAGGAGGAAAAAAAACTAAAGTGCTTAGGGTTTAGGCTTTAGAGGTTTAGGGTTTAGGGGTTTAGGGTTTAGGGTTTGGGGGTTAGGGGTTTTGGGGCTCAGCTGGCGAGTTCGGATTTGAGGTCTTTTTGTCGGGTCGCTTGGGGTGATTGGGGGATTCGAGGTTGCATGGCGATTCTGTTGAAGTGATTTCGGGTTTGAGCGGTCTTTTGGGGGAGAACGGGTTAGAGGGTTTTTTGGCATTGTGGTGTAGGTGGTTTGCCGTTGCAGGATTGAAGAAGGTTTGGAGGTTCTCAAGATTGAAGGCCTGGGGTCGGGATATGTTCGGATGTAGGATCTGATCCTGGTTGGAGTTGGGGTTCGGCCTCTGCGGTTTCAGGGCGGGCAACGCATCAGGGCAAACAAACACATTGCCTTTACTGTTGAACTTCACCGTCGCTTACCGGCTACAGAGGGTTGTGGCCAAGACCGTAGGTTCTGAGATTTTGGTTCACGGAGCCCAGATTCAGATATACAATCGACTTGCACGGGGCGCGTCGCGCCAGGAAACCCGGGCTGAAGAGACGCGAAACCTGACTCCTACCTCCCTGCACGCTTCTTGGACATCTCGGAGCACTCGGACGAAGGCGCCGGAAGACCTCGAACACTTGATGACCGGGCCTTCGCACGCACTTGGCTCGATCCTTCGTGCGTCGGCAATGCAAACACCATGGGCTGTCCGTCGATGCGCACGAGGAACATTACAACTACGAGTCATGCTTACCTATTCCATGACACGCATGTTTGACTCATGCCTCTGGCCGAGTCACGTCGCCCACCAGTATGGTTCTGGTCGTATTCATGGCCAGCTTGACTGGCACGCTCTTGCGCGACCACCTGGCGGCTTCAACGAGAGGGCGATCGCTTTTACACTGCAAGCTTCCTAGCATTACCGGGAGCATCTTCTCCGACCGACGAACACCGAGCCATGAAAATCACCCTATTAAGACGAGCGGCAGCCTCTTCTGCTGAGATGAGGTCTAGGCAGGGCCTGTCCGCATAGACTCGGCGCGTCTTTGGCTTGGTCCTCTTGCGAGGCTCCTTATGCCCCTGGGTCCACTTCTCCTGCAAGCAATCGGAAAGCATCACATGCCACACATCTGATCCTCTGAGAGCAGTCTCCTCCAGGGGAAGCTTCCCAGTTTCGCGCTCCTAGCAGCAAAAAGCCAGTCTCTGCGGAACTCAACCAAAACGAGTACGAGATTGCACTGCAACAATCGGATACAAACTTGCTTAAGACCCCTGGACAAAACAACGTTGGTGGCCTTCTCCTCGTGGGACGGCGGAGATCCTGACATTGTCAGCACACCGGCTCACGGGCAAGCAGAATGAGACGAGAGTAGACGAACTGACAACTATGCTCTGAAGCTTTCTCCGCACCTGTACTGGACCGCAGCGTCTTGTGCAGCTCTGCCAGCTCTGCGGTCAGCACGCGTTCGAGAGAGCTCTGCCGGCGGAGGAGCTCGTCCATGCGGCCTTCCACTGCCTGCATCTGTCGAAATATCCATTGCAAGGATCGCGGTGCAACCGTCATGCACGTCCGAGTGAGCTGACATGTCTGCAGACTGGTTGCTCGGCTGTACCTGCTGTTGACCCTTCAGCTACAGTGCCTGCCGATTTCTATCAAACTGCGAGAACACAGGCATGTCACCAGAGATCTGTGCATGTCGGTGTGGCACTCCCACTCCCAATCCCACTGCTACTGCTACTGCTGCTGCTGCAGCTGCTGCTACGGCTGCTACTGCCTCCTCCTGTTATTGCTGCTACTACTGCGGGCATTCATGCAAGTTCAAGGCCTTGCCTGCAGCCTTCGCCCGACGAACTCACTGACGTCCACGCTAGCAGCAGGTTCGCTGGACACGGTGCTTTTCGGCGTATCGGGGCCATCCTTGGCTCTAGAGGCACAAGGTTCAGAAACCAGCGCAATGACAGTGACCCGTAAGTGATAACCCTGCTTACGAATGTCAAGAGGAAGCCCAGCATGGCATTCTTTGGATGGCGAGCTAGCAAACATAAAAACGAGATGCAAGCAAAAAATGATGCGATGACGTTGCAAGAGATCCCCCTAAGAGGTAAATCGCGACGAGTGCAGGGAAGATTGCCGGAAACCACTAGCAGTGGTGCTGCCCAAACTCGCTTTGCTCCTTTACTTCTGTGACCTGGAAGGTGACGGACTTCGCACTTTTCATGCTCTCCTGCAACAGAAGCAGTGGCGCCACGCCCTATGGAGGCATAGGCATATGCACATTAATTCGCAAAGTAACATGGAACACGCGCGCCGCGTCGGTCCTTTCTCTTTTGCTTGGCTTCTGGCGTCTCAGGCCTTGGCTCGACAGATGCCAGCAGAGCAGCTCCGGTTAGGACTGAAGGGGATCACAAGGGGATTAGCACCAACCCGAAGAACCCTGAGGGCACTGTCATGTCAGAAGCTGTGCCTCATGCATTTGAGGCATTTTCAAGACAACAACCTCCGACTGGATGCTTGCAATAGTAAACCCTGGAACCCTGATGTAGGATGCGTGATGATGTATGCGATATGTCTGAAAAGTCGAAGCGCATGCCTTTGATCTTCCACGGGGTCACTGTCGCTCCAGCAAGACCACGTTCCCAGCGCTGCTTGACTTTCCGTTCGCGGTCCCGTTTCTGGGCACAGAGGGCAGATAGAGTTGAGACGGTGCCGCGGTTCAAGTCTGCCCCGGAAAGATATAGACAAAGCTGAATGACATGGTTCATGACACTGGCACTGGCCAATGTGTGACAACATTCCTACTGGTTTCCTGGCTGTGATCTGGAGAGGCTTGGATCTGCGTCCTTGTTATGTGTGGATGCCCAGTTCAGCAAGTGATCTCCTGATAAACTGAGAGATATGCCAAAGCGATTCCTGAGGCTCTAGCTGCGGGTTGGCCCACTCTCTTTTTTGCATGCACATTTTGCTTTGCATGGACGGCGTCGATTTGACAGGCAGTATGTGCCGTTCAACATGAACAGGCTGGGCTCAAGACTTGGCCCTATCACAGCGTGCATGCTCACACGTGGACGCTTTGGAGACAGAGGAAGAAGGCCTAAAGCTAACTCCCGTCAACGGTTCTGTCGAGCAGCCTGCTGCAAACACTGCAGTCCCCTGTAACCATCCAAGGCTCTGCATGTGCCTCCACTGTTTGCACGAGCTCGGCTTTCTCCTTGGGGTAGAAGTCCCAGACATGCCTACAGCTTCAATTCATGGTGGAGACGAGATGATGAGATGATAAATGCCCGGCTCGGGACACTTAACCTCAAAGCCCCAAGAGCTCCTTTCGACCAAGATGGGAGCCTGATGCGCTCCGACGCCAAGGCAGAGACGATGGCATAGGTGTCTGCACCTCGCAGTCTCGATCTAAGGGGAGTCTAAATGAGTCTACAGTCTACAACTACGGCACTCCAATTGCGGTTGGACGCTCAGCAAAAGGCAGCAACCAATTCACGAAGCTCCGAGACGCGCGTGCTTAGGCTGCTTGTTGGGACCATGCCCCAGCTTGAATGGCTCAAACCCTGTCGTTGCTCTGCATCGGCAGGCGATGCAGCCTCTTACTCAGCCCTCTGGGACACCAGCGGACCCACGCCGTCCGGACAGTGTCTTTCACCAGGGCGATCTCTCCTGAGAAATCTCATTGGACATACAAGTACCCGCCCTCATGCAAAGAAACCGGGCATCCATGTCACCACAGAACTTGCCATAGCACATCCTGAGGAGTCGACCAAACTGCTCCCCAGTACTCAGCTTCTTGATCTCCTTCGCCTTATCCACGTTGCTCTCATCCTGAGACGCGAGAGGAGCCAAGAGCGCGTAGCATCCGGGACTTCCCTCCCTGCACTCATGGAATCGGCCTCTCCGTCTGGGACGTGTATGGAAAGAACACCACGGCTGACGAAGTACATCCTGAAAAGCATGCAGCAGCAAAATGTGGCAAGTGGCGACGGCTGTAAGACCTAAGACACAGATATGCCCACCAGCATTCGGCAATGTCGAAATCTGAAACCTTGCTCATAGACGGGCGGCGCTTTAGCCACCTCGCCCCTGCGCGCAACATAGTCGCCAGGCAAGTAAACCTCGTCCTGCAGAGCCACTCGCGTATGCACGCGTGTTTCAAGCAGCCTTGAGTCAGGTTCCCACAGCAATGATCGCCACAACCGTGGAACGGCCCTCTCCTCCAGAACTTGAAGAACGGCGATGATGTAGTTCAAATCCTTGCCCCTGCATGCACGCAGGATCAACTTAACATCGGTGCTGCTTTATCTTTGACGCTGGCGAAAGGAACGCACGCATACCACAGCCTGTAGAGTGCAAGGCAAAAAAGGCCAAAGCCCGTCCTGAAATACGGTGACTGCGCCACGCCGTTCCGGTAGAGATACACCAGAAGGGTGTTTTCCAGCGGCTTGCTGAGGTTCTTCTTCTCGAACAGGGAGTTGAAGGCCTGCTAAAGCCCGCTTCAGCTCAGAGTCTGAGAAGAGATGCTTCCTGTTGGGTTGGGGGGGACCCAGTAAGGCGTGGCGGCGTGGCCTTGCAACTGCAATTCTAGCCAAGAAGCCTCCACATCATGTTCGAACTTCTGGAAAAGGTGCATGCTCAACCTTGCAGTGAGTTGCGAATCGGTCAGTCTTCCACGCAGCTTTAAAACTGACAGAGCCAAGGGACACTCTCTGCTGCAGCTGGTCTGGGATCTCCAAGATCTGCAATGCACGCTCCATGAAGGCCTGCGCTCCATGAAATCGCAAGCCGACAAGCATGCACTGGTACACGAGACGTTCTCCAAGAAAAATAGGAAGGGACCCGGAAGTCGGGGAGCAGAAGATGCGCGGTGCACCCGGGCCCGCCTTGCTCTCCTCGTGCTTGCTGTCCAGAGCCAGCGCTCTCTGCTGCTCGCGCATGATGGCAGAAATGAAAAGAGCCACCACTACGCCTCAGCAGCAGGTGGTGATGGGGTTCCAAAACAACCAAACCAGAGCGATGCCCACCCTCCAGAGCAGACTTGGCAGGTCAACGTCAAACAGTGTTGAAGTCTTTTGAGTTCAATCCAACTCGTCACCTTTCACGAGACACACGGAAAAATGCTCTTGGCCCACCATGCTAACACACAGAAGGAACTAATGCCATCACCTTGATATTCTCCAATTCACATGATGTGTGAGATTCTGCCTGGATGAACCGGTGTTCGCTCTGGCACGACCCTGCAGGAGAACCAACAAATCTGCGTCCTGACAGAATAACACCTGCTTGCTGGTATTCATTACAAGATGCACTGCATATCCTTCCTGTTGTCCTGACGTGCAGTGTCACGGTATGACATGCAGCGGCTAAAAGCTGGACCTGACATCCGTTCCGGTCTGCGACCTGTTTGTGAACTGCTACTGCACAGGATGCTGGCCCATCACATGGTTTCACAGCTTTGCAGCCAAGCCCACACCCGGCGGGTCCAAAGATGGCGACCATGAGCAAGGCTCCGAAATCCTGCTGAGGCGACGCAACTCCAGCAAACCGGCTCACGGCTCCAGGCGAGCAGGACATGACATGACATGCCTTGGTCTGGGCAACTCGAGACACATCTCCTTGTTCCGTGGGCCGCCGTCCCCAAGAGGATTGTCCATGGCGCCTGTGAGCATATACCTGATGCGACATACCCGGAGCCTTCAGGAACAACCATGTTTCCGGCTATCTCCAGCCATCTGCCAAGTCGAGTTGCAGTGCTTCCACGAAGGCCATGAAGTACAGCGACACACCACCAGACACTTCGCCTTCACAAAAGGAAGGGTCGCTGCTCGAGCTATGCAAGATTATGCAAGGTTCACCGCCGAGTGCCTGAAATGCCGTAGCCCATATTAAAATTCGTCGCATACTCCTCTTCGTGGAGCTTGAGCTCCTCTCCTGGGTTGCAAAAAATATTGAAATATCTTCCCGTTTACTCTGCAGTGCATACAGCAAGCTTGCAAATTTGAAGTGCTCTTGCTGGGGCTGCATCCAAAAGGCGGAAACCGCCAAGAGTAAACAGAAGGCAAGCGGTCCAGTGGGCAGCAAGGACCAGAAGGAAAGGAGGGCGTCCGAGGCGCACCAGCTTGCTGTCTTCCCACCTCGAGATCTCAGGCGCATGTGAGGCAAAGGACCCCAGTGAAAACGACGACGGTTGCCTTAGAATCAGCAGGCTATGTGTAGGACGTTGACAACAATCCTCTCAGTATGCCAACGAATGGGAACCGTATGGAACCGTGATGGCAGCGCAAAACTCGAGGCAGTGCCAAACGCTACCACTCACAATGACTAACGCAACACGACGGCCACGATGGAAGCAGAAGTAGACCTCCACATTGCCCTCGGGCCTAGCACTCTCTTTGGGGCTGGGGTTTCTTGTGGAAAGGTGTGGACCTCGGGCGACGGCACTAAGGGCTCTTGCCCGCTGAGCACCCCCTTCCCCCCCTCCCTTGTGCTAGGGCGACAGTGCCCTCTAGTATTCTGGCTTAACTGTTGTTGCAACTGGTCCGAGGATGGCGACGTCTCCACCTAGCATGGAATCATGGGCCTCAGGACATCCAGTGTATATGTGAAGTATTTCACGCTCCTCACATGCATTAACAGCTCGCTGGATTGCTGCCTTTGTTATCGGCTTTGTTCGACGGCTGCAAGTCCGTGCTGTTCATTGCCGCGGTAGTGTGCATGTTTGTTTACCGTACCTGATTGGTGGCGTGCTCGCCCTCTGTGCTGGAACAGTGTTCCCTCGGCACATGGCGCGCGCCTTTGGGTCGCCTTATGTGTGCCCTCTGTGCATGGAGCCTTGCTCCCTCGGCACTGGCCGCACGGTTCGCTCCCTTGCAACTCTTTGCGTCTGCCGGTTACTTGGTATGTTCTTTGGCGCATACAAGCATATAAGTATTATCGGTTGCTGACGTCTAGCTTGGCCTCCTGCATGCTTTATTCCTGATCAAGGACTATGTCTCTCCGATTCTTGATTCACTAGCTAGGTTTTCCCCCCCTTGAACTCTGGGACGGAGGGGGGGCGATGACGCTTGCGAAGCTCCGTTGAGATGTTGAGAGGGACGTGGGAGGTAGGCCGCACCGGAAGTGCTGGTCGACACTCGCTCACTCACTCAGACCTCCACATTGACATGGAACCAAAGGGACGCTACAGAAACTAAAGCACGGCCGAACCTGTCTGAACTGAATCGGCAAAAGCCCCACGGTTACTTTCGCTGACAGCGTGTAATGACAGCCTCCAGAGCGCGTCGGGGGCCTTGAGCAAAGGACCTGTCCATGGCTGCGGCAGGCCTGCCCAAACACCTCACCGTCACATTTCAAACTGGGCCTACGCGAATGATCTTCAGGTTATTCAGCAGCAAGGCGGCCCCAAGTCCTCGCTGCAAGAAGTATGGTTGTGCCCAAACCCCTACGGAAGGGAGATGCACGAGGAAGGCGGTCCTATCCACACGTGTGAAAACACGCTGATGGCTTCTAGCCACCAAATCATGCTGCCAGTGAAATAACGTCGAATCCGCACGGGATCGGTAACTTCCTCGTATGAGCGTGACACGACATCCAGCAGGGCTCATCGGATCGGGTCATGCGTCTTGCCAAGATGTCACCTGTTCTGACAAGCCGCCTTCTTCGTAAGCGGATGGAGAACAGAAATGCGGAATCTGATCACTAGGCAAAAGGCGAAGATGACGTCGAAAGCACCTGAGGGACGTCGTGCCCAGCAGCGTGAAACCGGTGCTCGCAGCGGAGATCAATGTCAGCAAGCAGGCTCCATGGAGGCCAAGGTACAATCCAAAGCCAAGAGAGCGTGGCCGCCCGGGATCGAGTCCGACGAGCCCCACTCTCCGGCAAGAATAAAACTCAGGGGCGCCGTGATGCACGTGCCTCCGCGGGCGAACGAATCGATCATGCGCACAAGAGTGGGATGTCGACACTTCCTGTCCTGTGCCAGGACTCAAGGCCGTGCGCAAGGCAGAAACTGAAACAACCCTATACATGATCGTCCATGGTACCCACCACGGAGATCAACCTCATCAGCTCCACGATCCTGGGGCCAGGAGCCCGCCAGAAGTGAACAGCCCATCAGCCCCCTGAACTCCCGTTCAATCAGCGTCCCCAACTGCCTTAGGTTTCGCTTTCATGTTCCCGATTCACCATGACTACGAACACCATCAGCCAACCTTTCCTGCCACCACCTCATCTTCATTTTTCTTTGAAGAAAGTTGGTTGTCGCTGCTTTCGGGCTCAGCTCGCAGTGTGGGCCGAGGCTAACGTCCCTGTTGCTCCGAGGAGAAGCATGAACAACTGTCCTTGCCCAGGGGGAGAGATGAAATTGCAGAATGTTCGGATCCGCGATGAGCATCCCGTCGGATCCGCTGAAGAGTTCCTCTGGGCAGCACAGTTGGGGCTGCGGTGCTAGCCACGGCGACACAGCACAAAGCTGTCCTTTAGGTTCAGGATGTCGCTCGAGTCATCGTCACGCTTCATGCCATCATAGAGTGAGCGCTCCAGCAGGCCGGGCGACCAACTGCAGCAGATGGCTGATCACTTCTGAATCACGAGCAGCACAGTGCCAGCGAGGGCAAAAACAAGAAATAGGAGAAATACGAGAGCGCAGGGCCAGATCGGAAGGCAAAGTGGAGGACAGACTACAAGACTCACGTGTGCAACCGGGCCGCGTCTTTGCACTGTTTCCCGTCCCCGTCAGCATTGATGCCAGCGACCTCGAAGAGGTGTCTTCACAGCTTCGCAGGCACTGCCAGAGATGCAACAGCAGCTCTCGATTTCGACTAGTGAAAGCAGCCGAGCTTCTTCGCACGGAGGGTAATCCGTTCATTGAAGCGGTAGAGCCCCAGGAGCAGCGAGATACCACCAGGGGCATCGGACTCCGCTTTGGACTTGTCCGTCGGAGTCTTTTTCACCTGGCATGGCAACACACATCGTAAACCGGAAAAAACACAGCCAACGACGAGGACGAGAAAAATAAAAAAAATGTAGAATGTAGAACGGAAAGAACAAAGTAAGGTCAAGCTACAGAAACATTGCAGCAGCAAACCACAGCAGAAACAAAAAAGAAACGGCGACCACCATGTCATTATAATCACCACTACTGCTGCTACTACTACTACTACCACCACCACGACTACTACTACTACTACTACTACTACTACTACTGCTGCTACTGCTACTGCTACTGCTACTGCTACTGCTACTGCTACTACTACCACTACTACTGCTACCACCACTACTACCACTACTACTACTACTACTACTACTACTACTACTACTACTACTACTACTACTACTACTACTACTACCACTACTACTCAGACACAGAAACCCTGGACCCCCAAGGGAATTCCGGGCCGAGGCTCCGCTGTCTGGTGGCTCACCGACTCCACCGCGGAGTCCTGGGAGTCCAGGGAGCCGCCTCTCGGAAAGACCGAGCCGGAGCCTCGGGCCGAGGGGGGGTTTAGTTTTCAGGAGTTTTTTTT
This sequence comes from Symbiodinium sp. CCMP2592, assembly GCA_905221615.1. NCBI lineage: Eukaryota > Dinophyceae > Suessiales > Symbiodiniaceae > Symbiodinium > Symbiodinium sp. CCMP2592. The sequence continues at coordinate 290,096 of CAJNDT010000006.1, forward strand.
TGCAGAGAGAGGGTTTAGGGTTTAGGAGATTAGGGGGTTTAGGGTTTAGGGGTTGAGGGAGTTCAGGGGGTTGAGGGTTTAGGGACTTCAGGCGATTTAGGGGGCTTAGGAAGTTTAAGGGATTAGTGTTTTAGGTTTAGGGTTTAGGGGATTAGGGTTTAGGGGGTTTAGGGTTCGAGGCGAGGTAGGGTTTGGCCTGGGCTTCAGGTATTGGAGACACCTGGGACCTTTCAACAGCTGACAAAATCTAACAACAAAGGCCGCAGAAGGCACTGAAGCCATAAGCAAAGGCTGAGTGCCGACAAAGAAGCCGTTGCTCTTGACCTCCACATGTCCGTGAAGCATGCTTCCAATGCCGACAAGCATTCACAAGCAGAGACATGGACACGAAGGAATCGAGAGCGCTGACATGCTGAGGATTGCCGAGGCCGGCGCCTTAACTGCATCGCTTCCATTTGTGAGCCACTCTCTTTCCATGTGCTTTGCTGAAAGCTGGGAGGGCAGCAGGGCTTGGCAGGGCTGAGTGGCTGAGTGGGCTTGTCAGGCTGGGCGTCTTGGGGCTGGGCTTTCATGTGGGTCTCTGGGGTGGCCATGCAAGTCTCCTGTGGCTATGACTCTGTCCATGTGGTCAAACTGCAAAATATGCTGCGCGGATGTAAATACAAATGAAAGTCTGCAAGCAGCCCGCTCAACATGCACCGGAGACATTGTTGTTGCTAATTCTGCCACAATGCACTCCGTCGTGTAGTAGCGACCAGCAACAGCATGGCTAGCCCAACTACACAGTTCCCGACATAACGATCCCTACAAACAGAGGCCTGCCTGCATCACACCCTGCTCGACCAACCATGCTTGGAGGGAGTTCACAGAGGCCTTGGCCACGGAAAACAAGAAGCTACAACGTGGCTTGCCGAGCCAGGATGCTGAGGAGAGCTCGTCACCACGGTATTTTCCTTTGATCACGCCCTCGTTGATCAGGGCCAGCGTGGGGATGCCCTGCACAAAAGAACCGCATCTTGAACAGTGGAGTAATAAGGACCCGGGCACACATACTATTGGGATGCTTTATTGAAGGTAATTGGCATGTTGAATACTTACGGGCGTGCTCCCGGTGACCAAGTGAGCCGTAGCAGTACATCATGCACAAGAGGGACGTTGGGAGTAATGCTAACAAGGACAAAATATCAGAAATGATAGCGATGGTGAGCAATGAAAGCAGCAACAACAACAAGAATCACCTTCGTGACGATCGAAGTGATGCAGTGTAACTAAGAGCAACGACATGAGACCCCCGGGGCCTAGTGCTTGTCGTGGCTGGGTGGGCTGGTGCTGGAAAAGGTGTGGACCCCCGGGGCGGCACCCCCCTTTCCCCAACCTGGTGGCAAGCGCCTGCACAGATGCATGGGTCAGCATCGTATCTCTGGAAGATATGCCCTCTTTTGCTTCTAACTATGGCGACGACGGAGGCGACGACTTTTCTACGGCTGTTACCATGTGGCATTCAAGTGTGAGAGATGAATGCGATCCTGACTGCTGCCTAACCGTTCAAGCCCTGTCGCAAGAAAGTTGGGAGTTATCGCCTACTTAAGGCCTTGACTGCAGAAGGAGCCTTGCCAACACCACTGTCGACGTCACCCCCAATTCCTGCCACACGTAGCCCGGGAGACGGTGATTGTGGAGAAGCTGGTCCACTGGAGGTACGCTACTACCTGATCCAACACCGCCCCATTCCACGGGTTGCAGCATTGGTGCTCCCCGCTTGTGGACTCTCGGGTCGTAGCATTGGTGCTCCCCACATTGCAATCATCTGCGCACCCAACCGGTCCGTAGCATTGGTGCTCCCCTCCCCCACATCCGGGTCGCAGCAATGGTGCTCCCCGCTCAACACCTACCAGACTATCTCACAGACGACATTGTGACCAAGGGGCTATACCCGTACGCGATGAGAGTGGAGGCCTACAAAGTTTGACGGCTGGCAGCTTGCTCAGCAAATGCTCCAAGGGCATCCGACTGTCGTGTGATTGCAGAGTTTGACGTTTTGCAAAGCTCCGTGTTTGCAGTTCTCCTGTTGAGCACCTGTCTTGAAGTTAACACTTGTGGCAGGGTTCCGAGCAGCAGAATCCGTTTTCTTATATGGGAAACGTACAGAAGTTCACCTTACTGATTTCTGGCGCAGCGTATAATGAATCATCCCGGGAATGTCCAGTTGTGACATAGCTGCAATAACTAGTCTTTCCCCCAACTGAAGAACTCTGTGACGGAGGGGGCAACGTTCTCAGAGCTTCCCTGAGAAGTTGAGAGGGACGTGGGTGGAAGGCTGCACCGTAACTGCTGGTCGACACTCACTCACTCAACGACATGAGACTATTGGCAGTATTGATACCAGCAGTAGTGTAGTCACACCATTAGTCATCATTTTCCTCAAATTCATGCTCAGCACTCTTCACAGCAAGTATCTTCAACGATCAACCGCCAGGACAGAACACACGGTCCTGCTGCCAATGCAAGTCTACAAGTCTATCCACTCAGATCGACTGTCGCCTCTCATCAGATTTGTCCTGCCTTGACGTTCGCTTTCTCGCAGATAGGCTTACTGACAGTACAGTCGACCTGGCAGACTGGCAGCAGGCGTTACACCGAAGCTGAAGCAACCGTGGCGTCATACCGAGCCCAGGACGTCCGCAACTTTCACCGGCCATGCCTTGGCAGCCTGAGGCAAGATCAGGACTAGAAAATCAAATTCGTCGCCTGAGGCATCTGCAGTCGACCCTCGCCCTGGAGCACCCAAACCAACGAGACCAATCCCGGGGAACGGGGCTAGCTCCATGTAGGGATGGTTCACGGTGGTACAGCAAGCCAAATCTTTCATGACACATGTCAGGTGCGAGTCTGGAAGTATGGACGGAAACAAACGACACAGGAGCTCACCACCGCGTCAAACAACCATCTACAAGTATAGCTCAAATGCAGCTGCTGACGCTCCAAACAACACAGCAATGCGAATGACCTGGCAGCAGCAGTCCTGAGTTTCACACAGCCTGATCGGCGAACTTCTCCCAAATGGGTGCTAGCCTGCAAGGGATGGAAGAACTCTATGCAGGCAGTGGGCAATACAGTAAAAGCACTGTCGTCGAAGTCATGGTAACGATCAATAGTACTGCGAGTACTTCGTACTACTGACGATGAGGATGTTCCTAAATATGATGCTGATGATGTGCATGATGCTGCTGCTACTGGTTTACCTCATAGTTTGCAGTACCAGCACCATCAACTCCGTCGCCACTTCTCCGACCACCACCATCACCACCACAACCACCATGACCAATACCTAGGCGAAGGCCCCACAAGGTGGGTTGTCACGGTCTGAACCCTTCAGGACTTTGTGTCCACAAACATTGCTGCAATTGCTACACTACTAGCTGCAAGCATCTGTACGAAGATTGTAAAAGCATACCTGCGGTAAGTAAAAAAAATCGAGTAACATCAGGCGCCTATAAAGAAAAAAGGTTAATGTTACGTCACACTTCGACGAAAGGGCAGATGCAGGGAAAACCACTTGTGGGAGAAAAGCCCTGCATCCCGCAAACAAAGCGGTAGAGTACTCTTGTGAATTGAAATCTTGCAGGGTTTGTGATGGGGTGTCTAGTTCCAAAATCCTTGCTTATGTTTTTCCGTTATTATCCCTCATACATTCGTCATGGTTGTGGTAGACCCTCCAGGCTCAACCCTCTACCCGTTTGCACCCCATTCTTTGAGAAGCCCTTAAGAAGCCCCCGCGCGGGAGCACCTCTGACAGTGAGTGCACCAAGGCCTCAGAAGGCACAGCTAGAGACGGGCTTCGAAATGCGATCACTGCTTTGAAATCTGAGACTGCTACGCATAAAACTTCACAAACCAAACACCGTTCTTCACATTGTGGTCAAAGTTGAACTTGTTGAGTTTAACAATGTTGTCCTGCGCTGACTTGCAGCAGATGTCAGGAGAGATCCCGAAGGAATGAATTGCGCCGTCCCGTCCTTGTCTGCCTGCACATAATTGGCCTCAGTCTGCTGCGGACCACCACTCTCCGTCCTCCCCTTTTGACTGAAGCCCTGACGAGGAGTATTGCAAGATTGAGCCGGCACAGCCACCGCAAGGTCATGGCTCCTCGTAGTGCCAGAGTCCAGAAAGGCTCACTGCGTGGCTCCGTCCGTCCTGTGGCTCGGTGCCCAGGACGCCACGAGCGCGAGCACTACACTTGAGCCACTGGCGAATTAGAAACTGCAAGATAATCGCCTGTCAAATGCCTGTCCCCTTCTGCATGCCCGTACCGCCGACACACAGAAGCATGAGCACACCAGAAGCTTTGTAATCACACAGATGCCTCCCTGCCCGTGCAGGGACTGCTGTACAACAGTTCGGCGGAGTCCAGCTCCCAGGCTCGAGGGAGCCGTCAGTGAGAGTAACGAGTCACGCGCTTCGCAGCGGTCTTAGTCGCCGCGCGTTCGAGAGTTCTTGCGAGGATTGTTCTGGCCTCTCAGAGTGCAGGAAAGCGCAACAGCCCTTACCTAAGCTTGCCGCATCGAGCTCCTGGCATTGATGGGAAAGCGATTCGAGATCACTCGAAGTTGTGGTCGTCCATAAGTACCTGTATCATGTACAAGTGCTGCTGTCCGTTGACGCATTGGAGATCTGCTTAAGCTCCCTTTCGCAGCCTTTCATTTGGGATTGCTGTGATTACAGGCAGGTTCGCGGCCTCTGTGCTCAAGACCATAAACCTTCCTACAGAGTTGTACTGCTTGGAGTTGGTCACTCTAGGGCTTGGTTTGGCACTCCGTGTGCGCCACGCTCGGTTTAAGCTCTGCCGTCCGAACTGGGTCTCGAACCAAGGAATCTCACTCACCTGCGGCTTGGGGCTTGGGGTTGGTTACCAGAGATTGTGGCTTGCCACTGCGTTTCGGTTGCTTGCTCCTGCCAAGGCCCACAGGGTCTGCACCGCGAAAATTCGAAGCTGCGGCTCCAAAACGAGAGAGGCATCGGACCGAGCGGCGCAATCACCCCAAAATACAAAGAAGACACCCGCGGGTTTCGACTATAGATCTATAACAGCAAGCCTGAACAAACAAAAGCAACAGTGAAGTCCTGCATGCACCGCACATGGGCGGTCCAGATCCGCAGGCTTAGTTGGGCGGCCAATATCTGACGGGGCACTGCCGGCCGAACCATCTGGCGGCCGATATGACCAATCCAAGACTCCTGCTGGACAGCAGCTTTGTGAGGGCAGATGAAGGCATGACTTCTGTTGTAAATTTTGCTTCGGCAAAGAAACTCCTGCGAAGTATGATGCAGGGTAGGAGCAAGCCTTTCGCAAAACCCAGAAGCCTTGGACGCATCACCCAACGAACATGAGTAAATATCGGAGAGTCCATGAAGATGCAAGCATGAGCAGATCAGCTACATAACTAGGGTGGTTTTTAGAACAAGAGCATTTTCCCAGGCTTTTATAGTGAGCCAACATCTGCCCAATCAGCCAGCTCGCCCCGTAAGGAAACACACCCCTGAATGAAAAGAACTCAGGGCCTTGTCTGACGAAGAGTCTGCAATCAAGTAGAAGACCTTGCGTTTTCGGCAACTGTGTGCCACATCAGATAGCATGCTGCATTACAGTGGCTTGGCACTGCAAAAGAATCCTACATGCAACAGTCCGAAGACTTCCTCACAACTTGTGACTTGTGCTTTCCAGGGTGCACGTGCAGGTGTGTCCACACGGAAAGAATTCTCCTTTCCAGTATCCTCCACAGGCAGACGTCGCGATTGCATTCAGAGCACCACAAGGCCTCCGAGGCCCTTGCAACAAAACACGCAGCGCCTTTTGATGCACCCTTCCACTTCTGCCTAGTCCTCAACACCGGGCCTCATCTGCTGATTTGACAGTCGAACACTCCGCCAACCTCTTCAAGAAGTGAGCAGATCCAGAAGAAAACGAGCATGCTGAGTCAACAAGGGGCAAGGGCCTTATGTGCTCGGTGGGATTCCTGTACTCACCTCGGCACACTTCACAGTTGCAGCAACTCTGGGATGCAGCCTCTGAGGGCCGGACCCTGAGACTTAAAGCTGCACAGATACTGTGGCGTCAAAACAAACCAGCGCCTCAAGCTACTCAGAGTCTCAGCACAGGCATTCCTGAACCGTGGCCCTTGGGCCCTTTTGCTTTGCCTTCTCCATTCCTTCATGTGCTTGGACCTTGCAACAACAACACAACAGGGCAGGCGGGGAGGGGGGGCGGGCTCCGAGCACGCAAGAGGAAGCACAAACACTCTCAGGCCGAAGCTGCTTCACGAGAAAGCCTTCTTTGATGATGTCGTCCCTGTGAATCACAATTTCCTCAGTGCTTCACGATTTAACAAAGAGCAGCAGGACTGCAAAAGATTGCAGTCGGGCGTCAGTTCCCGCCATCTCCGCGGCACACAAAACCAATGCTCCGTGTCCCACAAACTTGAGTCAAAATCCCAACTGCGGCAGCGAAGGGGGCTGAGTTCCAAACCCAAGTTGGGAAGATCTGCTGTTGGCCGAGCTTGTTCGATCTTGCACCCGCTTCCTTTTGGAGCTTGGATCATAATTAAAACGGATGCATCTGGAAGTTTCCGAAAGTAGGGGACCCTAACATAGTACCTTCGCTAGTAGGATCCTTATGAAAAGGACCCCAGATAAGGTACCCCTAATCTTCGGAAACTCCCATATGGCATCCGAAAAATCGTCGGCCCGTCGGCTGTTGGTGAAACCCTCCACTTCAATTTCCGGAGCATCTCCAGGACTTTTGTCGGAAAATCTGCCCTCGGCTCCTCGAGAGTCCCAGTACATGAGAACGCGAACTTCAAAGCACCAACTGACAATGACCAGATTTAGGTCACCCGATCTTGGGTGCAGCGCCACGCTCAAGAAGGGGCCACAAGTGGCTCAAAAGGCCTGGGATCGAATGGTATGCCCGGATGCCACAGCCGGTCCCTGGCAAAAAATCTTGTATTTCAGGTGCAGGGACTGCTTCGAAACGGCAGCTCATGCTGAGCCTCACTCTTACATCAACTATACCGCCTCCACGGGTGCTTGACTGCTTGACTGAGAGCTATGCACAACAAAATTGCACGGTGGAGCGCAGAAAGCCAAAGCAGGCAGAGAGCAGGAGTCCACGAAAGTAAACAACGGCAGCTCGCAAGCAGCTTCGCAGTCCCGCAAAATCTCCCGTTCATCAGGCCTGGAGGTTGAATGCCTCTGAAAGAATGCCCCGAGTCCCCATTCCTCCTTGGGATAAACCCGGAACCAAAGCAAGTGGTCGTTGAAGCGCTGTGACAGATGGCCTCAGATCATAGCACTGGACTATTTTCGGATCTCATCGACCATCATCTTCTGAGCCCCTGGCATGAAGCCCAGTCCGTGAGCGGCCCCTGCACAGACCAGAGCTCCATGTCTGCACCTGGAGCAAACCATGCTCGCCTTTGCTGCTGACTTCAGCCTCCGCTGGCCTCCACACGAGCTTTGCCAGACCTTTTGCTTGACGTGGCAGTACTTGCCACTTTCAACGCCTGCGATGAAAACGCAAACATCTTCAAAGCCAGCGCAACTCGCGTCTGTGTGCGAGTCGGCAGCACCTGGAAGGTCTCGCTCACAGGCCAGTTCTGTGCAGCCTTTGCGCAACCACTCCATGTCCTCCGTCGGACTGTCGGCATACCTGCAACTCGCAGCAATGCACAGAGACCGCACGGGGACCAGGTGGCCTGTCTGTGTTGGTTTGGTACGCCCTCATGGGGAGGTGCAGCATTCGCTGGCTCACCTTGAAAGGCTGCACACTGCTGTACTGAGTACTGGGACACTAGGACACGTCTCTGTCTCTCCGGCTCTTAAAGAGGCCACCGGGTGGCCTTGGGATGCGGCAAAGGCGAGCTCATGGGCCAGGAGTGCTCGGGCCATGCACACCTCGACACGTCTCGACAAGGGGTTTGTCTCGGGCTCCAAACGACTCCGACCGAACCTCCCCGCGATTGGAGCCACAGCCGCCAGGAAGTCGCCATATCGGATGGCCAGGTCCCAGACGCCGGCAGCACCCATCGAAATGCCGGTCGCGTAAAGCCTCGCCTTCCATGAGCGAGATTGAAAGCAAAAACTAAGGCTTGCGTCACTGCACCAAGCCAGAGCAGCCAAAACACGAAGTTGACGCGATCAGCTCCGAGTCTTTTCAAGACCTCCGTGAAAACCTCCCATATCACCTCAGTCGTGTCATGGACCTAAGGATACCTAAGGGCTCGAGTGCTGACAGCCACGTTCAGAGAAGCGACGGGGCCATTCCACTCCGGCTTCCGTCGCCAACAAACGAGTCCGCTCTCGTAGGTGGGATCTGGAATCACGACATAGAACTGCGAGCGAATGACCTTGGCGGCCATGCGCCATCCACCAAGCTTGGGGAGGCTTGCTGGAGTTTCTCAATCTGAGAGCAGCAGTACTGACAATAAAACAGACAAAAGAGTCAGGGCTGGACTGGATCTTGTATCAGCTGCCCAGCACAATCGGCGAGAAGATCTTGCTTGCCACCAACGTGGCCATCACCAAGCAACAACAGAACTACAGACGCACGTCGGCAGGCGTCTGCTGGAGGAATAATGATGCATCTTGCATTCTGTTCGTCAGGATGGTCTCCCTGTCGGCATCGATGCTCCCACCAGCTCTCCTCCAACTGCGACCTCGATGTGTGCTTGTGCGTACGTTCCGAGCCCACGGACAGGGAAGATTATAATAGTGTCATCGTAAATATGTGCAGCGGCACCGGTTCGCTGCTGCAATGTGTTCACAACCTGGGACATGATCTTGTTGCCAAAAATCAACACACGATGCTCGTCAAAACATGAAGCAAGATCTCAAACCCCTTCGAAACTGCTTTGTCACTCGAGGCACCAGGCTTACTGCAAGGACTGTCGTCATCGGCCGCCCAAACAGACGCCTTGTCGACCGGACGCTCATGCTTCCGGCTGAAGAAGATGCCCATGTTCTTCGAACATCGAAGTGCGTGTCGGGGTGTTCTATGACTGCAGGTTGGAAAATTAAGCAACAGATGTGGATGCTGTGCTCCTACTCAACAGCTAAACCTGTGCTTTCGTATCCGGAACCAGAAGCCTGAACAATCGAAGTTGTCTGCATTGCCCATAACATGAACAAGTCTGTAGCAGAGCTGGCATCGCAATCGGGCTGTGTCTTGCCCTGTCTTGGATGCAAAATGCAAAACAGCAAGCATGAGTTGTTTCTAAGCAGATCATCCTAAAACCGAACCTGTGGATGTTGTGCAATACCCCGAGCTGGAAGATTTTGCCAGTCTCGCATGCAAAGTTGCGACGGAAACACAAACAGAATTTTCGTTGTTTCTCTCCAAAACAAACAAAAAAATCCAAATCAAGCTGCAAATCAGGTTTTCGAATGCTGGATTTTCTTTAAGAATTACACCAGCGTAGACCCCAAACAGAATGCATCGAATCATGCAGGTTCAAGTTGGAACGTGTTGGAACCCGATCTGGCTTCACCACAAGCAGATGCTGCGAAAGAAGACGCAGACATATGGACTATTTTGTGCAAAAGAAGAATGGGAATGTCATTCGCACAGAAGGAAGGAAGCGTTCTTTTTTTTGAAAAAGAACGCTGTGAACAAAAGGTTTTGTCTGTGGTGGGCAGTTGCACCGTGTGTGTGCTCCTTCTTGCAGGTTCAAGTTGGAACGTGTTGAAACCCAATCTAGCTTCGCAAGCAGACGCTGCGAAACAAATGTTTAGACAATTGGACTTTTTTTTTGTGCACAAGAGAGATGACATCCGCACGAGAAAGAAGCGTTGTGTTTTTGGAAAAAGAACGCCGTGATCAAAGAGTTTCGCTTGTGGTGGGCACTCACAGTTGCACCGAGTTTGCTCCTTCTTGCAGGTTCAAGTTGGCACGTGTTGGAGTGATGACAGAAAGAAGCGTTCTTTTTTTTGGACAAGAAGACCAAAAGGTTTTGTGGGGCCACTCATGCGGCCCAACCGTCAACCCAGAAGCCCAGAAAGGAAACATGAAGGAGCCCAGTGCAAACGCAGGCCCAGCCTTTGGGCGCGGCCCAGCCGTCCAATCCAGGAGCCCAAAACCGAAACATGAAGAAAGCCCAATCGAGCCCAGGCTCTTGTACGGCCCGGCCGTCCAACCCAGAAACATGAACGTCCAAAGGCCTTTTGCCGCGGCCAGCCGTCCAACCAGGAGCCCAAAAAAACGGAAGGAAACATGAAGGGAGCCCAAACACAAAGAGCACAATATGAGTCCGCGCCCTTGTGCGGCCCAGCCGTCCAACGAGGCTGGTCCCCTCCCCCCCCGGGGTTTAACCCAGGTTTGAACCTGGGTTTGAACCTGGGTTCCCTCCCCCCGGGGGGGGGGGGGAACAACAACAACAACCCAGGGAACCCAGGTTTGAAACCTGGGTTTAACCTGGGTTTTAACCTGGGTTAAACCTGGGTTCGAACCTGGGTTCAACCCCGGGTTAAACCCAGGTTTAAACCCAGGTTGTAACCCAGGTTTGAACCCAGGTTTGAAACCCAGGTTCTAACCCAGGTTTGGAACCCGGGTTTAATGAACCCAGGTTAAACCCAGGTTTAAACCCAGGCTCCAAACCCAGGTTTGAAACCCAGGTTCTAACCCAGGTTCCAAACCCAGGTTTGAAACCCAGGTTCTAACCCAGGTTTGGAACCCGGGTTTAATGAACCCAGGTTCGTTCCCAGGTTAAAACCCAGGTTTGAACCCAGGTTTGAACCCAGGTTAAACCCAGGTTCCAAACCCAGGTTTGAAACCCAGGCTCTAACCCTGGGTTTAAACCCAAATTTAAAAACCCAGATTTAAACCCAGGTTACAACCCAGGATTGAAACCCAGGGACGAAAACCCAACCCAGGTTTGAAACCCAGGTTCTAACCCAGGTTTGGAACCCAAGCTTAAAGCACCCAGATTTAACCCAGGTTAAAACCCAGGTTTGAACCCAGGTGAAACCCAGGAGGGCTTCAAGGCAGGCCTAGGATTGGTTGAAGAAAGGCTTAAAGGAGGTCTGAGAAAGAGACCTGAAGGAGGACCTTCTTCGACACGAAAGGAGACGTCCACACGAAATCGCTTAAGGGGGTTAAAAGAGAATAAAACAGAAGCAGAAACATGAAAATTCAGAGACGCAAAGGCCACATAAAATCGTTTCAGCGGGCTCTTAGAAGCTCAATCGGGGGGCTGCGCCCCCCAACCCCCGCTTTTTGTAAATTGCAACTCTCCGCGCCTTTGAAGCCGTAAACCTTCAACTCCAAACCCAAACCATGCAAAGCGAAAAATTATCCAAAGAACAAGGTTCCAAAAGCAAAGAAATAGATGCCCACGAAATCGCTTTGGGATTTAAACGCGAATCAGAATCGAAGACATGAAAATGGAAGGAGCTGCGCCCCTCCAACCCCTCCGCTTTTTGTACTAAACTCCCTTAAAAGCCTAAACCGCAAACCTTCAGCTCCAAATCCAAACCAACAAAGCGAAAAATTGACAAAAAGAACGTGAACAGACGCCTTCTTCAAAACAAAAGCAGATGCCACACGAAATCGCTTAAGGGGGCTAAAAACGAACAAAATGGAACAGAAACATGGAAATTCAAGAGACACACAAAGGCTGTTTGAAATCGTTCAGCGGAGCCCTCTCAAGAGCTCAATGGGGGAGACTGAGAGCACCACACGCATCGCGTAAGAGGGTACAAGCGAAGAAAAAAACGTCTATTCTTCGAAGACTCAAATCCAGAGGGGGGGAGAACAACAACAACCGGTTTGAAACCTGGGTTTATGATTCCAGGTTTAACTCAGGTTCCAAACCAGGTTTGAAACCCAGGTTCTAACCCAGATTTGGAACCCGCGTTTCAAAACCCAGGTTATAACCCAGGTTTGAAACGCAGGTTCTGAGCATAGGTTTTTGGAGTGTTCCGGAACCCAGGGTTCAAACTCCCGGAGCGCCGGGGGGGGAGAACATAAAACTCCGGAACTCAGGGTTGAACCCTGGGTTCGAACTTCTCGAACCCAGGTTGAACCTGGAGTTTGAACTCTATATTCAAACCCTGGGTTCGGGAACTCTATGTTCGAACCCGGGGTTCGGGAACTCTATGTTCGAACCCTGGGTTCGGGAACTCTATGTTCGAACCCGGGGTTTGGAGAACTCCATGTTCGAACCCCGGGTTCGGAACTCCTCCCCCTTTCCCAGAGAGTCCGAACCCTGGGTTCGGAACCCCCCCCGGTCCCAGGGAGTTCGAACCCTGGGTTCGGGAACTCTATGTTGGAACCCGGGGTTTGGGGAACTCTATGTTGGAACCTCGGATTCTGAGTTCGAACCCTGGGTTCGGGAACTCCACGTTCGGGGGGGGCTGCGCCGCTGATTTTAGAAGCTTGCCGAAAACAAAGAAAAAGGCTGCCAATGACCAGTCCCTGCCACAAAAGAAGCAGAAGCCACACGAAACCGCTTTATGGGGTTTTTGCGAAGAAATCAAAGAAAGACTCTGCTGCTGTTGCAAAGCAGTGTTCTGGTTGTTCAGCATCTGCAACATCAACTGCTGCAGTTGGTCCGCACCCAAAGTGGGAGTCGGCGGAACCGAACACTGAGCTGGTGCAACCGGCGCTACAGCCGGACCACTAACGCCTTCTGGGGCTGCAACAGAACCACGGTCGGGGAGTGTGATAAGAAATTTTATTTATTAAGAAATTAGAGTCTCGAGCTTTCACGGATTTAGAAATCCAGGGTCTCATCCCGGCATTATTATTGTTATTACTATTATTGGTATTACTATTTCCGTTATTGCTTATTGAAACCCTCATATGGATATCTTTACAATCGTAAACTCTATTCTGCAACCCTAAATACTAAACACCCCACATCCAGCAGCCGGGGGCGACTTTCCGTGCCCCCCCTCGGCTGAGCGAGATCCACCAACGCCTGCCAAGGGGTTGGATGCGGGGGGTCTGGGTCTTAATAAATCAGACTCAGGGTTTTGTGTAATTGGGGCTTTGTGTGCTTCCCGGCTCAAAGGTTTTGTGATCTCTTATGTGCTTGAGTTGATGCTCAACAGCCAGTCCCGCTGAACTTCGAAGTCTACACTGAGCAAGCAGAATTGGGCGTTGACGGATAAAAGTCACACCAAGGGAAGGGCCGGTGTGTGAAACCCTTCATCCCTCAAAGCCCTCTCCCCTAGAAAGCCCATCTCAGCCCAGCCTGCCCCCCGCTCCCCTCCTCCGTCTACCGAGATAGGGTGTCAGCCAGCCACAGCCCAGCCCAGCCCAGCCATCCCACCACCCCACCCAGCCCACCCAGCCCAGCCAAACCTATCTCGACGAGATAGGGCTTCTCCCACCCCCCCCCACGCCACCCCCCACCCCCACCCCCACCCACCCCCACTCTCACCTCTATTCCCATGTAGAGAGGATTTATTTTCGGGTTTATAGGGTTTAGGGTCTAGGCTGGCAAGGACGGAGGATCCATGAGAACTCATCGCCTTCCCCTTGCCCATGCAACTTTCAGTCCTTGCTCGCCACATCCACGATGAAGATCACGTCGAAGTCGATGCAGCCGATTTAAGAAATTAGCTTCAGAGTCTCACCGGCGGCCCAGATTTCTTAATCCCAACTACCTGAATAAGAAATATTGAGACCTTCGCTCAGGAAACCGATTTCTTATTAAAAACCTTCACCGCACTCGCAGGTGCAGCTGCTGCTTGCTGAGCTGTCGGCGACCCAGCAGGACTCGCAGGTCCCACAGGACCTTGTCCAAACAGGTCAAAGTCCATGCCTTCCTCAGGGACAGGGACGTTCTGGGCAGGAGGCACACTGCTCCCACTTGTCACGGGCGAGGCCATGGCGCTCTAACGCTCCTTCAGTTTCCTCAGGAGCTCCGCTACCTTGTAAAAAACAAAGCGCGCAGCACTCGGTCTTTTTCTTGAGCCAAAGCGGAGTCGCGTCGGGCTCTGACTGACAGCGAAACACCTTGCAGCTGTCTGCCTCCAAGCAAAACACTTCAAGCACTAACGAAACGAGACGAAACGAACGTGCAGTCACTGACCTAACTCAAAAGCACTCCTAACAGCTTCAGGCATGCCGAAAACATCAGGACATCCAAGGTCAAATGGGATTTTCACAGGTGGCGGAGCGTGTGTAAAATTGCCGGTAGACAAATTCTGGTGTACTTTGGCATGGGGACGCCCACAGTGTGAATCTTTCACATAGGTTTTTGGGGGTGTTCAAATCCAAGGTTTGGAACCTGGAGTTCCGAACCCAGACAAAACAAAAAAAAAGATTGTCAATGAGGAGCCTTTCTTCTCAAGGGAGCTTCAGAAGGGGCATGGCATGAAGTCTCCTACGAAAATGCTAAGCCGCGAACAAATGAACCGCCCAACCCGGGTTCTAGACTCCCCCCTTAGAGTTCAAACGGGGTTCGAACACCAACAATCACCAAACAAAAGGAGAAGAAGCCACACAGAATCGCTTTATGGGGGGTTTTGCGAAGAAAATTAACTGAGAGCACAACTACAATAAAAGAAACCACGAATTCAAACGCAAGCACAAACAAAAGAAGCAGAAGCACAAGAAATCGCTTAATCGGTGTTTTTGCGAAGAAAATAAAATGAGAGAACAAGAAGCAGATGCAAGAGTTCGAACTCTGGGTTCGGAAACTCCATGTTCGAACTCCGGGTTCAGAACTCTGTTCGAAACGTTTCAACTCTTTAGGGCCGCCAGAGTTCGAGCCTGGGTTCGGAAACTCAAGGTTCGGGAGCTCTGTGTTTGAACCCTGGATTGAAACTTTCGGGCCGCAAGAGTTCAAACACTGGATTCGGAAACTCTATGTTCGAACTCTGGGTTCGGAAACTCTGTGTTCAAACCCTGCACAGGAGGTGATCCAGGGCATCTTGCACGATGTATAAACTCCGAGCTGGCCGCCGCCAGTATTCAAGGTCAGCATGTTGTGCTGAGGATGGATAATGAAGAGTCTCTGATCTCGCTTTGGAACAAGGTGGGAAAAGACCGCTCATACACAGGCCTCTCGTTGCACACAGACGCGGTACCGAAAGGACGGCCGCAGTCGAAAGGGCTTGTGGAGGTAGGAGTACGGCACTTGAAAGAAGCCTTCTGGGTTAACTGGTTAACTCTAGGAACTGTGCTGGAGAAGAAACTCCGGTTGGGTGGTTTGTTGTACAAGGAAGCTTTGAGGTATGTGGCTAGGACCAGGAACCCTGCATGCGACCTCGAAGTCGCAAACCACGCCAATTGAAAGGCTGAGACGCCAACATCTTCCAGTGACGAAGATGTTTCCTTGTGATTGCAAGAATTTTGCCAAACCCGCGAAGCAGAAGCCTGAGAATCGAGGCCGCCGCCTTATTCCGTGCATGTAGCTAGGGCCTGCAAAGCTCAATGGTGGAGGAGTGCGTGTGCTCCCTCTTGATCGGCCCGACGAGGCCGAAGTGATGTCGGCTTTAAGGCCGGATCTGCCTTATTTGTACTCCGAGGAGTTGGTGGTTCAGGCCGCTGATTCGGGTGCCCCTTCTAGACAAGACAACGTTTTAGAGCGTCCTGTTTCCTTGACCTGAAGCCCCCCAAAGCCTTTCAGCCTGGAGAGCCTAAGGGTAATCTAGTTGAGAGGGGGAGTGCGGAGCCGGAGGCTCCAGCTGAACTCCTGGAGGATGAGTTATGGACTATGATCCTTCTCCAGTTGAGGAGGAAGAGGTCCTCCCTGAAGGGCCCCCTGCAGGAGAGAACGAGGCCCCACCTTTGTTCGACGTGGACATGCAGCCGGCCGACGATGATGATCCAATGGAGGTTGCGATCAGTTGGCTGGAGGACCATGCGTTGTACTCCATGTGTTCTAGACCTGAGGTTGTGTTCGCGGCAAAGGGTCTAGGGGTTCCAAGTTGGAGTTTACTTTGAAGTTTGGAGGGTCCAAGGTGAGGTTGAGGTTCCTTCTGGGGCTGCTGATGAGTATACTGGAGAGGTTCTTGATGAGAAGGGTGAAATGGAGGAACTGGACCATTTTGGTGTGTGCCAGGTTGTGTCTGAGAAGGAGGCCTTTCGCCTTGTGCGGGAAGCCAAGAGGAGAGTGCTCTCCACCAGGTGGGTTCTGCATCTCGGATAACTTCCTGAGGTGTTTTGCCTGCTCGGTGGCTTGTGCCAACCAGCAGCTCATGGAAGGGCACATCATGACCTCTCGTCATGTTCGCCTCACAGCTCAGTACATCGCCTGACGTCGCCGACAGATGGAAGACGAGCTGGCGGAGGAGGCTTCGCAGGCTCTGGAACGCCTTTCGAGGCCCTGAGCCAAGTGCCCAGTGCTCCTCACCTTCGGGTTGAGGCTCCTCGCCCTCGTGGCTGAGGTGGACTCCCTGAGGCTGAAGCCTGGGCCCGGTAGGAACCCGCCTGTACAGTTGGGTAGGGCCTGCCCTCGTCCAAAGAGATTGAGGTTTGGCGGGTGTAACTAGCCAACCCTCTCTAGGTCGTAGGGCCGGCCCTCGCCCAAAGTGGCTGAGGTTTCTCACCAGTCAGAATGCACGACTGAATTCATTAGGCGAAACGTCTACGACGGCCTCGCGCTCGAAGCAAGAAAATCCCATTTTAGCTTCCTTTTTCCCCTCCCCCTCTCTCTTGTGTAGCGGGGTCTACGGCCCACAATCGATCATCCAGAAGGAAGCTGATTCAAAATCGAAAGGGTGTTGAGCCTACAGCCTCGGGTCAAAAACGAAAGATCGACAGGGCTCAGGGCCGTAGGACGCAACGATCTTCGGCCCTTTAGGCCCAAAATTTTCCTCGCAATCGCAGCTCGACGATTGTGGACTCTCTCGCTACCCTCACTCTCTCACTCCGCTCTCTCCGCTCACTCGCTCGCTCCGCTCCCTCGTTCGCTCCGTTCGCTCCGTGAGCTCGTTCGCTCCGCTCGGGTCCACAATCGTCGAGCTGCGATTCGCTCGGTCCTAAAATTTTGGGCCTAAAGGGCCGAAGATCGTTGCGTCCTACGGCCCTGAGCCCTGTCGATCTTTCGTTTTTGACCCGAGGCTGTAGGCTCAACACCCTTTCGATTTTGAATCAGCTTCCTTCTGGATGATCGATTGTGGGCCGTAGACCCCGCTATACAAGAGAGAGGCCGCAGCTTTGTGGCAGTTTCAGGGCTGTGCGGGTTATCGCCGTGGTTGGGGGGGGTGATGCACCTGTGATGCACCTGTGGTGCACCTGTGGCGGTGCATCATGGGTCGGGCGGGGGTGGTGCACCTGTGGCGGTCTGGTCGCAAACTCGTCGTCGGCACGTCGTCCTCCAGAACACCACGAACGGAAATTGTTTTGATCCCAGGTAGGTCCGGGAGGGCCGGGGGGGTGATGCACCTGCGGTGCACCTGTGGTGCACCTGTGGCGGTGCATCATGGGTCGGGGGTGGTGCACCTGTGGCGGTCTGGTCGCAAACTCGTCGTCGGCACGTCGTCCTCCAGAACAACACGAACTGAAATTGTTTTGATCCCAAGCAGGTCCGGGAGGTCGGGCGGGGGGGTGATGCACCTGTGGTGCACCTGTGGTGCACCCGTGGCGGTGCATCATGGGTCGGGGGTCGTGCACCCGTGGCGGTGCATCATGGGTCGGGGGTGGTGCACCTGTGGCGGTCACGGCTGGTGTCGCCGCGTCCTCCAGAACACCACGAACGGAAATTGTTTTGATCCCAGGCAGGTCCGGGAGGGCCGGGGGGGTGATGCACCTGTGGTGCACCCGTGGCGGTGCATCACGGGTCGTCGCAAACTCGTCGTCGGCACGTCGTCCTCCAGAACACCACGAACGGAAAATGTTTTGATCCCAGGCAGGTCCGGGAGGGCCGGGGGGGGTGATGCACCTGTGGTGCACCCGTGGCGGTGCATCACGGGTCGTCGCAAACTCGTCGTTTTGATCCCAGGGAGGTCCGGGCACCGGCGCGCAACGGGCGCCAAAACATTCTTTGCGCCTATAGAGGTCAAGCCTCCACTTGTGAGCCCTTGCTTCTTGCTGCAGCCATTTCGAGTCTCGGGCGTCGCGGGCTTCCTTTTCGGAGGTCTCAGTGCATTGGTGCGGGCCCCAGGCCCTCCTCTCTCGATTCCAGCGCGCCTTGTTTGTTTTGCCAGGTGATGTCGCTGAAGGAGACCTGGCTCCGTGACTTCGGTCGGGAGGAGCGGCAGCAGATGCTCGAAGAGTGCAGCTCACTTGAGTTGCACGAGCTCCTCGACCAGATCAAGGAGGTGTGCTCAACTGTTTCCTTTGTGACCTGGCAGGCTGCGCATGGAGGAGATTCGGCGAGAGCAGGAGGAGCCGGGACCTTGGTCGGGAGGCTCCCCCCCCCAGAAAGCCCTTGACACTTTTCGACTGCGAGGCAGCGACGTGAGACGCGGCGAGAGCAGGAGGAGCCGGGACCTGGTCGGGAGGCTCCCCCCCCCCAGAAAGCCCTTGACACTTTTCGACTGCGAGGCAGCGACGTGAGACGCGGCGACCGCCAAAGAAACGGCGACAGTGAGCCGGAGGGGGGCACGGGCAAAACAGTTTGAGGTCCGAGCTCCGAGCTGCGAACTGCGAGGTCTTGAGCTTCCTTCCTGCTGTTTTGTTGCTTGAGGATACAGATGGAAGGTCCGGGAGGGGGTCTTGGAGGGGTTCGGGAGGGGTCCGGGAGGGGTCCGGGAGGAAGTCTTGGAGGGGGTCCGTCCGGGTGAGGTCCTTGAAGCAGCTCCAGGAGCTTCATTTCGTGCGTGCGCATTGATTTTGCAGGATTTTGCGCATCATGTGCTGCCATGAGTGCGGAGCTTTCTGTGGAGCTGAGTGCTTGACCCTGGACCCCTTCCCTGGCCTGAGCTTGACCCTTTTCACCCGCGCCGCGGTTCATTCAGCTCAGCTAGGGCACACGCAGGTGATCTAGGGCACAGGCAGCTCAGCTAGGGCACAGGCAGCTCAGCTAGGGCACATGCAGCTCATGTGGGGCACTTTAAGGCACAGCAGCATCACAGCAGCACAGCAGCATTACAGCAGCACAGCAGCATCACAGCAGCACACAGACAACATTGCATGGACTCGGTTGAAGCCGGGTGTAAGCTCGTTGGCATGATGCGGATGGTGTTGTGGCTTTTCCAGCTTTGCCTTACTCTTTCTGCTGCCGTGGTGCCTGCCGAGACTGGTGGCGAGCTGCCGGTGACTGAGAGTGCTGGCAAGCTGCCGGTGACCGAGACTGCTGGGGAGGTGCCAGTGACCGAGACTGCTGGCGAGGTGCCGGTGCCGGCCGGCGAGCTGCCGGAAGGACCGGTGGTCGAGGCAGCTGCGCCAGCGCAGTTCGAAGAGTCGGACGACGATGCTTTTGCCCAAGAATTCCTCGAGCAGTCCCAGCGAGATGCTGAGGATGACGAGAGGAGAGCTGCGGAGGACAGAAGGCTGCTCGAGGACCGCGTCGCTGAGGAGCGTCGCAGAGATGAGCACAGAGCAGCTCGGAGGCAGGAGCGGGAGGATGTGGAGCGCCGCAGCCGCGCTCGATGGCAAGAAGCCGAGAGTGTCCGAATAAGAGAACAGCTGTTGAGGGAGATGGAAGCTGCCTTGGAGGGCAGAGTGCGTCATGCATTGATGGAGCGTATTGCTGATGCCGAACGAGAGCAAGCTCAGATGCCGTTTCTCATGGAGATCATGGGCACCCTCCGCGCGCTCCTCATCAGCTTCACCGAGGAACGCACCGAACAGAGAGAACTTATTCAGGGGCAAATCAGAGCTCAGAGTCAGCTCCTTGCTGAAGTACAAAACGCGAATTCGCGTATGCTTGGGCGTTTGACAGAGCTCATGGGACATCAGCTTGCCGCAGGGTTCTC
The DNA here is from genome assembly GCA_905221615.1 of Symbiodinium sp. CCMP2592. NCBI lineage: Eukaryota > Dinophyceae > Suessiales > Symbiodiniaceae > Symbiodinium > Symbiodinium sp. CCMP2592. Next base: position 309,962 of record CAJNDT010000006.1, read on the forward strand.
CCAGCCTCCAGCGAGCCGACGCACGTCCCCTGCGCGTCACTCTGGCACACCGGGGGGTCGCACACCCGGGGGTCGCACGTCCCATGTGCGTCACTCTGGCACGCCGGGAGGCCAGACGCCCTCTGGCGTGCTGAAGGGCGTTCCGAGGGACGAGAGCGGCCGGCTCCTGCGATGTGGTCGTTGTCATGGCTGCCTGATGGTTCAATCGAACTCCCGAAGTCGGGCTCATTGCCTGCAGTGGGAAACAGACAACTTGGACTCGGAGCAGGAGGAGCAGGAGGACGAGCCGAAGCTAAAGAAACGGGAAAAAAAAGAGAAAAAAGAGGCCAAGTGTGAGGCTCCTGAGCGGAAAGACCTGGAGGACAGAGACAGGAACGGAGACGGTGGCTCAGGCGGCTCAGGGGCCAGCCGCGCTTTGATACAAGGAGGGCGTGTGGTTCTCACGAGGAGCTAGGTGTCCTGCTAGGCAGCCAGAGAAGCCAAACAGCAGCACAGCAGCAACAGCACAACACACAGCAGAAACAAAAACACAGCAGCTGCCTAGCAGAACCACGTCAGCACCACGAGCCACCCGCCCCTCCCGAACGGAACCTGCTTTCTTAGTTCAGCAAGCCTTAAAATCATTAGGCCCTAGGCTTAGGTCGGGGCTAAGCAGGTTCCGTTTGGGAGGTGGTGGGGCGGCGGCATCGAGGGGTTGCGTTCTCCGCTGCTTTTTTGAAAAGGGGTGCTGCGTGTTTGGGGGTGGGTTGGTTTAGTGGGTTTCGTTCCGGGAATTCGTGGTCCCTAACCCTTTTGCAACCGGGGGCTTTTTGGAAGCCCCCGGTAGGAGCGCCCAGCAAGTGCCCTGCCTGCAAGTGAGCACGCGACGAACCCCTCCCCGTAGGCTGCCCGAACCCCCCGCGTCCCAGCCTTTAGGTCCCGATCCCACCCAAAACCCCGACCCTAACCCTCTGCCGCTGCCCTGCATTGACTCTGTGGCCGAGCTGCCTTTTTCCTTCAAGCCGGCCGGTGGTGGGTGGGTCGGGCGGGGGGCGGTGCGGCCGGGAACCCAGAGTGCAGCCGCAGGACTAGGGCTTTTCACCAGGAGTGCAGGTAGCTTTGTTTGTGCGTGCCAGGCTTTGTTCGGTGCGCAGGGCTGTCTGCTGGGTTTCTGTTCAGGGTCTTAAGTCCCGAACCCCTTGGGGTACCCCTAGCCTGCCTTGCATCCGGTATCCCCGGCCCCCTCCGCGGCGCCCAGGTGCAGCCGCCACAGCGGCGGCCACCGTCGCGACTTCACGCAGCAGGCAAAAAGAGAAGGGGGTCGAGCGGGATGGGCGCCCTTTTCTAGGGGGCCCCTCAAAAGCCAGGGGCCAGGGGTGCAGCACGGGTCAGGCTCTTCCGGTTGCTTCCAGCTCTTTTGAAATTTCATCCCGCAGCACTTATCTCGAAATCGCCGTAGCCTTGAGACTGGCCGCCATGCCGAACCAGGTTTCCCCCGAAAAGGGGTTCTCTTGAACCTCCGCTTCAAGGTGGAGATGGGCCACACGCGCACCTCCCACAGGGCCTCCTTGGTCGCAAGCTCACTGACAAAAACTCGAGACGTGCAAGAGAAAGCTTTGCCGAGCTGGAGGCCTAGCGCACGGAGGGCATCGAGCACCGGAAGGTGGCGAAGGAGGCCCTCAGTAGCGAGGACGCCAAGGAGCGGCTGCACCTGCGCGGCGGGCTGACCATGGAGGAGGGCGACCGCATCGTGGACGACGTCCTCGTGAGGGCGGGCGTCTCGCTGGAGGGCTTCGAGGGCCACGACCTCGGCGGGGAAGTTCACGCTTGGCGTTCAGGAGGACTGCCGCGTTTCGATGGTGGGGCTCCAGCACATCGTGATCCAGTTCCCGGAGCTGGGCAGCGTGACGGGCCGCCTGGATCCGTTCGGGGTTCAGCTGATGGCTTATGTGGCGGGCAACAAGCGCCACGTGGAGGTGTGCGAAGGGAAGTTTGCTCCGTGGGATGGCAAGCCGCTTCCTTGCTCCGCCCTCATCCGCCTGTGGTTGCCTGTGAGGGCCTGGTGGGCACAACGTGGTCGAGCTCGCAGGAGCCCAGCTCGATGGGGGCGGAGTCCCGGCTGGCGCGGGGGTCCAGGCGTCTCGGCGGCGGCGCCGGCAGCCCAGCTTTTGCATCCAGGCTGCGTCCTCTGGGTACTGCGTGACGACGCAGTCGGGGCTGTCCTTGACGCGGAGGCGCAGAGCCCGTCGGAGACCGCCGGGCCGATTTGTAGAAGTAGGCGTGGGCCTGGTAGCACGTGAAGGCCACGGCCCGGTTCTCCTTGACCGGAGGCTGGTAGGCGCCCAGGAGCTCGCCGCGGCAGCTCACGAAGAACATCGGGGCGGTGATGCCGCGAAGTCGGAGAAGACCTCGGGCAGGGGGGGAGCTGCAGCAGCTCGGCCAGCTGCCTCGCCACGCACAGCTTGTCGTTCCTGGTCTCGAAGGCGCTGGGCAGGATCTCGGGGCCGTTGTAGAGCTGGTAGCTGATTTCGTGGAGCGCGCCCAATGGGCTGCCGCAGGGCCACCTGCACCTGGGCCCTGTTGTCGACCACCTCCAAGGTTTGCTTGGAGAAGGCGGCGTCGTAGCGGTAGACCTCCTGGGAGAGCTCCAGCTTGACCACGGTGATGGGGAGGAAGTCGTCGCGGTGGCGGCGTTGCGGCCATTTTGGGTCCCAGTGATGCGGACGGGGACGTGGGCGAGCCAGTCCGTGTACTTCTCGCGGAAGAAGGCCCTGCCCAGCTTGGTGAGGTGGTAGTTGCCGTCGGGCTGCAGGGAACGCACGGGCTTCCTCAGCCCGGAGCGGAGGATGTAGTCCGTGGGCCCCTCCTCGTCGAATTGCCTGGAGGGGGGGGGCGGCCTCCCACAAGGCCGTAGTAGAACTGGCCCGCCCTGGTGAGCTCGCCGTTGGGGCGGGACAGTAGTTGCGTTCGTCCTCGCTCTGACGCCGCCCTGGGCCGCTCGGCGGATGGCCTCTCGTTGCTGTGCTCAACTGGACATGGTGTGTGAGTTTTCTAGGGCGCGGAGTCGGCGGTCTCGGCGGACGAACGAGCTGCCAAAAAAAGGGCAGCATTCCGTTCCCCAGACGCCCCGACTGGGGGCGGCAGATGCTGCAGAAAAACGGGCAGCATTCCGTTCCCCGACAGCCCCCCTCGGAGGGGGACTGAGAGGGTATCCCGCCCAGGCACACAGGCCTGGCGGGGGTGGTGAGAGGCGCCCCATTCCTTGGACGCCTCCCCGGTGCCTCACGGACCGGCGCGAGCCCCAATGGAGCCTTGAACAGTCAGGCACCACCTCCACTCCCTGGGACCGCCGTGCCACAACCTAGAGCCTCTCCCCACAAGGGTGGATCATCGGCCCTAGGCCCCAGCTCAGCGTGCCCCACTAGGGTAGAGTAGGATAGACGCGACGACGGCGCACGAACACGCCTGCACGAACACATGCCATCACACATGCATTGACTATGTGCCGCCGCAGATGTCGTCCTTGCTCCAGCAATTCGTAGCCCTGTCCCGGCCCGAGCGGCTGCGCGAGCTGGGTTTTTTGACGGCCGAACAGCTGGCCAGGACCTTGGTTCAAACCCCCTGGCCCAAACCCACCTTATCGCTGCCCAGGTTGCATTGACCTACGAGATCGCGAAGGTCCAGCTCGAGAGGATCACGGTCCAGCGCCTTCTCGAAGAACATCGCCGCGGCGAAGAGGCAGGGGGCAGGAGCAGTGCTTTATTGCTCTACGCTTCTATGCATTGCGCCAGGAGGAAGAAGTTGAGGTGGAGCTGGAAGAGGCGGGACCGTTTTTTGATGCCACCTTGTTTTAAACTGCGACTGCAGGAAGAAGAGGAGGTGCTGCTGGAGGAGCTGGGTCGCTTTCGTTTTTGTCAACCTGAACCTGTTGCCTTGCCAGGACCCTCCCTACCGCGAGCGGAGCCGGAGCAGGAGTCCGCGGCGGTGAATGGTCCGGCCCTTGGCTCCAGTCCGTTTAAAGTTTAAAAAGGGCTCCGCCCACGCCGCCTTTCGTGGCTTCGCCCACACCGCCTCGGCCTTGTTTCCCTCTCGACGGCGCCCCGCCTTGTGGCGGCGGGAGGGCTCAGCACCCTCTTAGCGAAAGGAAGCCAGGAGGGTGCCACGACGACGACCTGCCTGGGATCCGGACGGTTTCGGTTCGCGATGTTCTGGAGGACGACCTGGCGACGACGAGGTTGCGACGACCCGTGATGCACCGCCACGGGTGCACCACAGGTGCATCACAGGTGCATCACCCCCCCGGCCCTCCCGGACCTGCCTGGGATCAAAACATTTTCCGTTCGTGATGTTCTGGAGGACGACCTGGCGACGACGAGGTTGCGACGACCCGTGATGCACCGCCACGGGTGCACCACAGGTGCATCACCCCCCCGGCCGACCTCCCGGACCTGCCTGGGATCAAAACAATTTCAGTTCGTGGTGTTCTGAGGACGACCTGGCGACGACGAGGTTGCGACGACCCGTGATGCACCGCCACGGGTGCACCACAGGTGCATCACCCCCCCGGCCCTCCCGGACCTGCCTGGGATCAAAACAATTTCCGTTCGTGGTGTTCTGGAGGACGACGCGGCGACACCAGCCGTGACCGCCACAGGTGCACCACCCCATGATGCACCGCCAAGGGTGCACCACCCCCGACCCATGATGCACCGCCACGGGTGCACCACAGGTGCACCACAGGTGCATCACCCCCCCGCCCGACCTCCCGGACCTGCCTGGGATCAAAACAATTTCAGTTCGTTGTTCTGGAGGACGACGTGCCGATGACGAGTTTGCGACCAGACCGCCACAGGTGCACCACCCCCGACCCATGATGCACCGCCACAGGTGCACCACAGGTGCACCACAGGTGCATCACCCCCCCGGCCCTCCCGGACCTGCCTGGGATCAAAACAATTTCCGTTCGTGGTGTTCTGGAGGACGACGTGCCGACGACGAGTTTGCGACCAGACCGCCACAGGTGCACCACCCCCGCCCGACCCATGATGCACCGCCACAGGTGCACCACAGGTGCATCACAGGTGCATAACCCCCCCCAACCACGGCGACAACCCGCATAGCTCTGAAACTGCCACAAAGCTGCGGCCTCTCTCTTGTATAGCGGGGTTTACGGCCCACAATCGATCATCCAGAAGGAAGTTGATTTCAAAATCGAAAGGGTTGAGCCTACAGCCTTGGGTTGAAAACGAAAGATCGACAGGGCTCAAGGCCGTAGGACGCAACGATCTTCGGCCCTTTAGGCTCAAAATTTCAGGACCGAGCGAATCGCAGCTCGACGATTGTGGACTCGAGCGGAGCGAACGAGCCACGGAGCGCGAACGAGGAAGTGGAGCGAGCGAGTGAGCGGAGAGAGAGGAGTGAGAGAGTGAGACGAGCTGCAACTGTGAGGAAAATTTTGGGCCTACTGGGGAGGCCCATTGTGGCGAAGCCAGAATTGCTTTCGTTTCGTGGGCCCAGAAACGGGGTCGTCCGCAGCATCATTTCTTGGGCTCATCCTGCTTCTATATCCACTGGAGATCAGTGTCAGTTTGCAATGTCATCGAGGTATCTCGAGGATCTTTTTAAGCCAATCGAGATCTTTGACGTTTATTAGGATGCATCGCTGCGACACGATCATCGAAGCTCCTGTCTAGGATTGCCAAGATCTATGGCTCTATGGAGTCAGCAATAGCCAATAGCTTGCAAGATCATCGAAGCTTGTTGAAGCCTTTTCTAACTCCAGCAAGTGGACTTGGAGCCAGCTCCGGCTTAGAATTCTCTGTAGTAAAGAAAGAAGAAAGGCAGCCCACGTGCTCGTTCAGGTCCGAGGCTTCTGGTGACCCCTTTAATACATCCGGGCCACAAACGTGTGGCTTTGAAGCCACATAAGCCACAAACGTGTGGTTTTGAAGCCACATCAAGGCCACTTAACGTGTGGTTCTCAAGCCACATCAACGTGTGGTTTTGAGGCCACATCATCTGAGCGGTCACAAGGTCCCGCTTTTTGCAAGGAGTCCCAACCGGGTCCCCCTTCTGCGTCACCGAATCCCGTTTTTTTGCTCGCCGGGTCTTATCCGGGTGTCACCGGGTCCCATGTTTCCCACACAAGAAGTTTCATCTGGTTGTCACGTGTCCCATACTTTGCTAGCCAGATCGAATCCGGGTCCCACCGGGTCCCACCGGGTCCCATCCGGGTCCCACCTGGGTCCACCCGGGTCCCATTTTTCTAGGGCCGGGTCCCACACCCCGTTTAGGTTTTAAGCACGGTTTTTGTGCATGGAGCTGCCTTTAGCATTGTAGTCCAGGTCATGTCCCAAACGGTGTCAACACTTCTTCAGTGAAAGCATGCATGAATCAAAGCATGTTCTCGCGAAGCTCGCACTGCTTCAGCAGTTGAGGCACTCTCGTTTGCCGTGTGCTTTCTAAGATTGTAAGCTCCGAACCCACGAGGGAGGCTTTGGAAGGCTTCAGTTTCTGTCTCGAAACCCCACAAATGACGGTTCGAGAGGCTTTGCACTGTTGGTGAAAATCGCAAGCTTCGCGACTCCAAATGTAGGGGTGGAAAAGTCCAGCAATTCTGGCTTCGCTTGAGCGGGCCTCCCCTGTGCCCGTTTCTTTCATGTTGATTTAATGTACTTCCATAAGAAAGCAAGGCTTGGAAGCCTTAATCCTGAAAGCTTGTTTTTTTCCAAGCTGGACGCGCGCCTGTGTGCCACAGTCGCCTTGTTGTGTAGCAGTCAGGCGGACGTGCCTCAAAGTAGAAGAATTCGCGACCCCCCAAAATGGGGCCGTTTGGCGGCCCCATTTTTGGGGTCGGGGTTCCAAGCCTCCAACTCATGCTCAAACTATATATTTAATGAGGCCGGGCGCATGTCGCAGCCCTGTTTTCGGGGCCGCGAAACGGCCCCATTTTTGGGGTCGCAAATCGCAAATGTTCGGGGCCAACCAGCTGGATCTCGGGCGTGCGCCTGCCTGCCTTTGTTCCCGCAGTTTTGGGCACCATGCAGACGCAAGATTGAAAAGCCAGAAGTCTTGTCCAAAGCAGCTGCACGCTCACCTTCAATGCCACCAACCAGCGGATTTGCAACTGTGCCCGTTTCTTTCATGTTGATTTAATGTACTTCCATAAGAAAGCAAGGCTTGGAAGCCTTAATCCTGAAAGCTTGTTTTTTTCCAAGCTGGACGCGCGCCTGTGTGCCACAGTCGCCTTGTTGTGTAGCAGTCAGGCGGACGTGCCTCAAAGTAGAAGAATTCGCGACCCCCCAAAATGGGGCCGTTTGGCGGCCCCATTTTTGGGCGCATGTCGCAGCCCTGTTTTCGGGGCCGCGCAACGGCCCCATTTTTGGGGTCGCAAATCGCAACTGTTCGGGGCCAACCAGCTGGATCTCGGGCGTGCGCCTGCCTGCCTTTGTTCCCGCAGTTTTGGGCACCATGCAGACGCAAGATTGAAAAGCCAGAAGTCTTGTCCAAAGCAGCTGCACGCTCACCTTCAATGCCACAACCAGCGGATTTGCAACTGGGGAGGCCCATTGTGGCGAAGCCAGAATTGCTTTCGTTTCGTGGGCCCAGAAACGGGGTCGTCCGCAGCATCATTTCTTGGGCTCATCCTGCTTCTATATCCACTGGAGATCAGTGTCAGTTTGCAATGTCATCGAGGTATCTCGAGGATCTTTTTAAGCCAATCGAGATCTTTGACGTTTATTAGGATGCATCGCTGCGACACGATCATCGAAGCTCCTGTCTAGGATTGCCAAGATTATGGCTCTATGGAGTCAGCAATAGCCAATAGCTTGCAAGATCATCGAAGCTTGTTGAAGCCTTTTTCTAGCTCCAGCAAGTGGACTTGGAGCCAGCTCCGGCAAAGAATTCTCTGTAGCAAAGAAAGAAGAAAGGCAGCCCCCGTGTTCGTTCAGGTCAGAGGCTTCTGGTGACCCCTTTCATACATCCGGGCCACAAACGTGTGGCTTTGAAGCCACATAAGCCACAAACGTGCGGTTTTTGACATCAAGACCACTTAACGTGTGGTTCTCAAGCCACATCAACGTGTGGTTTTGAGGCCACATCATCTGAGCGGTCACAAGGTCCCGCTTTTTGCAAGGAGTCCCAACCGGGTCCCCCCGGGCCCATCCAAGTCCCACCTTCTGCGTCACCGAATCCCGTTTTTTTGCTCGCCGGGTCTTATCCGGGTGTCACCGGGTCCCATGTTTCCCACACAAGAAGTTTCATCTGGGTGTCACGTGTCCCATACTTTGCTAGCCAGATCGAATCCGGGTCCCACCGGGTCCCACCGGGTCCCATCCGGGTCCCACCTGGGTCCACCCGGGTCCCTTTTTTCTAGGGCCGGGTCCCACACCCCGTTTAGGTTTTAAAAGTTTAAATGAACGGCGAGGCGGGACCCATGCACGGTTTTTGTGCATGGAGCTGCCTGTAGCATTGTAGTCCAGGTCATGTCCCAAACGGTGTCAACACTTCTTCAGTGAAAGCATGCATGAATCAAAGCATGTTCTCGCGAAGCTCGCACTGCTTCAGCAGTTGAGGCACTCTCGTTTGCCGTGTGCTTTCCGAAGGGGGAGGAACGAGATAGAGAAGATTAGCATGGCCCCTGCGCAAGGATGACACGCGCAAGCCGAGAAATCTACCAACGTGAAGCACAAGATAGCAGGGACAGCTGCAAGCTGCAGGAACTACAAGACCAGAAGACTGCAGAGACTACGGTAAGATTGTAAGCTCCGAACCCACGAGGGAGGCTTTGGAAGGCTTCAGTTTCTGTCTCGAAAACCCCACAAATGACGGTTCGAGAGGCTTTGCACTGTTGGTGAAAATCGCAAGCTTCGCGACTCCAAATGTAGGGGTGGAAAAGTCCAGCAATTCTGGCTTCGCTTGAGCGGGCCTCCCCTGTGCCCGTTTCTTTCATGTTGATTTAATGTACTTCCATAAGAAAGCAAGGCTTGGAAGCCTTAACCCTGAAAGCTTGTTTTGTTTCCAAGCTGGACGCGCGCCTGTGTGCCACAGTCGCCTTGTTGTGTAGCAGTCAGGCGGACGTGCCTCAAAGTAGAAGAATTCGCGACCCCCCAAAATGGGGCCGTTTGGCGGCCCCATTTTTGGGCGCATGTCGCAGCCCTGTTTTCGGGGCCGCGAAACGGCCCCATTTTTGGGGTCGCAAATCGCAACTGTTCGGGGCCAACCAGCTGGATCTCGGGCGTGCGCCTGCCTGCCTTTGTTCCCGCAGTTTTGGGCACCATGCAGACGCAAGATTGAAAAGCCAGAAGTCTTGTCCAAAGCAGCTGCACGCTCACCTTCAATGCCACAACCAGCGGATTTGCAACTGGGGAGGCCCATTGTGGCGAAGCCAGAATTGCTTTCGTTTCGTGGGCCCAGAAACGGGGTCGTCCGCAGCATCATTTCTTGGGCTCATCCTGCTTCTATATCCACTGGAGATCAGTGTCAGTTTGCAATGTCATCGAGGTATCTCGAGGATCTTTTTAAGCCAATCGAGATCTTTGACGTTTATTAGGATGCATCGCTGCGACACGATCATCGAAGCTCCTGTCTAGGATTGCCAAGATCTATGGCTCTATGGAGTCAGCAATAGCCAATAGCTTGCAAGATCATCGAAGCTTGTTGAAGCCTTTTCTAGCTCCAGCAAGTGGACTTGGAGCCAGCTCCGGCTTAGAATTCTCTGTAGTAAAGAAAGAAGAAAGGCAGCCCACGTGCTCGTTCAGGTCCGAGGCTTCTGGTGACCCCTTTAATACATCCGGGCCACAAACGTGTGGCTTTGAAGCCACATAAGCCACAAACGTGTGGTTTTGAAGCCACATCAAGGCCACTTAACGTGTGGTTCTCAAGCCACATCAACGTGTGGTTTTGAGGCCACATCATCTGAGCGGTCACAAGGTCCCGCTTTTTGCAAGGAGTCCCAACCGGGTCCCCCCGGGCCCATCCAAGTCCCACCTTCTGCGTCACCGAATCCCGTTTTTTTGCTCGCCGGGTCTTATCCGGGTGTCACCGGGTCCCATGTTTCCCACACAAGAAGTTTCATCTGGTTGTCACGTGTCCCATACTTTGCTAGCCAGATCGAATCCGGGTCCCACCGGGTCCCACCGGGTCCCATCCGGGTCCCACCTGGGTCCACCCGGGTCCCATTTTTCTAGGGCCGGGTCCCACACCCCGTTTAGGTTTTAAAAGTTTAAATGAACGGCGAGGCGGGACCCATGCACGGTTTTTGTGCATGGAGCTGCCTTTAGCATTGTAGTCCAGGTCATGTCCCAAACGGTGTCAACACTTCTTCAGTGAAAGCATGCATGAATCAAAGCATGTTCTCGCGAAGCTCGCACTGCTTCAGCAGTTGAGGCACTCTCGTTTGCCGTGTGCTTTCCGAAGGTGGAGGAACGAGATAGAGAAGATTAGCATGGCCCCTGCGCAAGGATGACACGCGCAAGCCGAGAAATCTACCAACGTGAAGCACAAGATAGCAGGGACAGCTGCAAGCTGCAGGAACTACAAGACCAGAAGACTGCAGAGACTACGGTAAGATTGTAAGCTCCGAACCCACGAGGGAGGCTTTGGAAGGCTTCAGTTTCTGTCTCGAAACCCCACAAATGACGGTTCGAGAGGCTTTGCACTGTTGGTGAAAATCGCAAGCTTCGCGACTCCAAATGTAGGGCTGGAAAAGTCCAGCAATTCTGGCTTCGCTTGAGCGGGCCTCCCCTGTGCCCGTTTCTTTCATGTTGATTTAATGTACTTCCATAAGAAAGCAAGGCTTGGAAGCCTTAATCCTGAAAGCTTGTTTTTTTCCAAGCTGGACGCGCGCCTGTGTGCCACAGTCGCCTTGTTGTGTAGCAGTCAGGCGGACGTGCCTCAAAGTAGAAGAATTCGCGACCCCCCAAAATGGGGCCGTTTGGCGGCCCCATTTTTGGGGTCGGGGTTCCAAGCCTCCAACTCATGCTCAAACTATTTATTTAATGAGGCCGGGCGCATGTCGCAGCCCTGTTTTCGGGGCCGCGAAACGGCCCCATTTTTGGGGTCGCAAATCGCAACTGTTCGGGGCCAACCAGCTGGATCTCGGGCGTGCGCCTGCCTGCCTTTGTTCCCGCAGTTTTGGGCACCATGCAGACGCAAGATTGAAAAGCCAGAAGTCTTGTCCAAAGCAGCTGCACGCTCACCTTCAATGCCACAACCAGCGGATTTGCAACTGTGCCCGTTTCTTTCATGTTGATTTAATGTACTTCCATAAGAAAGCAAGGCTTGGAAGCCTTAATCCTGAAAGCTTGTTTTTTTCCAAGCTGGACGCGCGCCTGTGTGCCACAGTCGCCTTGTTGTGTAGCAGTCAGGCGGACGTGCCTCAAAGTAGAAGAATTCGCGACCCCCCAAAATGGGGCCGTTTGGCGGCCCCATTTTTGGGGTCGGGGTTCCAAGCCTCCAACTCATGCTCAAACTATTTATTTAATGAGGCCGGGCGCATGTCGCAGCCCTGTTTTCGGGGCCGCGAAACGGCCCCATTTTTGGGGTCGCAAATCGCAACTGTTCGGGGCCAACCAGCTGGATCTCGGGCGTGCGCCTGCCTGCCTTTGTTCCCACAGTTTTGGGCACCATGCAGACGCAAGATTGAAAAGCCAGAAGTCTTGTCCAAAGCAGCTGCACGCTCACCTTCAATGCCACAACCAGCGGATTTGCAACTGTAAAGGGCCGAAGATCGTTGCGTCCTACGGCTCTGAGCCCTGTCGATCTTTCGTTTTTGACCGGAGGCTGTAGGCTCAACACCCTTTCGATTTTGAATCAGCTTCCTTCTAGATGATCGATTGTGGGCCGCAGACTCCGCACAAGAGAGAATCTTTCTTGCTCACTCCAAGGCTTCTGATTTCTGGGTCTCAGGGAGTTAAAGGTATTGGAGCCTCAGCTCCCTTCTCGAAGCCTAAGCCCAAGCCTCTCTTTCAACCCAAACTCAAAGCAGTTTTGGGCCCAAGGTGGAAAAACTCACCTCTCTCTTATATCCATGTTTCAAAACTGCGCTACGTTGTGGTGTAGTCTCTGGCTGTTTCGTTCATGGGGTAAGTCCTTCTCCCCGGTTTCGGCCGGAACTCGCTCCAGAACGCGGCCTAGGAGGTCCAGAGCTGGCTTTTAGAAGGCCCGAAAGTGCGCGCAAAGTCCATGCAAAATCTTTCGGGCCATAGTGCGGCCTGGCGGGGTAGAGGTTTGGAGGTTCGACTTCCGCTGATCCGGTTGGGTGCGTTTGAATTACAGGGAAGACTGCGGTACAGACGTCGTCTCTGCGTCCAGTGACTCTAATCTGTACCGTAAACTCATGTGAACTCAGCAGAGACTCCACAAGCACTCCGAAAAGCCGTCAAACTCCACAGAGACTGCGGCAGAGACTTCGCAAAGACTCCGCCAAGACAAAGTGACTCCACAAAAATCGAAAGATTCCAGAAAGACTCCAACAGACTAGCCGAATTTTCACCGATGCTTACAGACTCAACAGACCTATGAGCAAGGCAAACTCTGGACTTCCACTGCTTGAACACTTTGTCTACGGTTTCACCGTAAGGAACCCACGATCTGAGATTCGTGCTGAATCGGTAATCGTGGCCGTTGCCCTTCACACAAGATCGCGTCTCAGGATCCTCTACATCTCCTTACAACTAGCAGCAAAGACCAGCGGCTTTCGGCATATTCCTCTCAGCCAAATGTCCATGGAAAGACGTTTTCCACGTGCCTCTCCAGAAAGCAACGACCCTCAGTCCACAGCCTGGAATCGATCTGGGACGTAACTTCCTGCACAGTTGCCTCTCTAGGAAGGGCCTGTTCGCCTTGTCCTTGATGCGGGAGTTCCAGGCGCGCTCGTCCCAGTCGGAAATCTCGCTAGCCGGGAGTCCTTTTCACCTGGCATTGCATTGACAATAGAACGTGACAGCTCAGGGAAAACATGAAAGAAAGTCCTTGAAGACTGTGAGCTGAAGGCACCAAGAACAACAAACTGAGGGTTCACACCCCTCCAACCAGATTTGCGTGCAACCTTGATGTGACCTTGATACTACTCGCGACTGGGTCATCTGCGCCATGGTGCAAGACTGAACGAAATTCAATGTCCTCCCGCCGTGATGCAGGGGCAAATGCACTGGGCGTACGCGATGACACTATGTACCTGTATTCGAGCCTCGCCGCCGCTCCCAAGACCGGACTGCTCTAGTTATCTGCCTGAGCACCCTTGACATACGATCATGTTGCGACACCTGGAAGTAGGGTAGGATGATTCGAACTTGGAATTGGCAAGACAAGATAAGACAAGGTCGAGCCTGACTTCGAAGCCAGGATGCATCTTTGGGCGCTGAGACCTGGCATCGATCATAGATTTCGTGCTTTAACGGCAGGGCACATGACGCTTTGCAGTTCCCTCATCCAATTGCTGCACGCCTCAACAAAGTGTACATGCACATGCACCTTCACAACAAGCGCTAGAGCCGGATGCCACAACATCTTTTTAACGCAGAAGCCGCCGCACATCCTGTTTCGCGACTATGCTTCTGCAACTCATTAAACTGTATCTGCCCCCCTCGTCTTTGCGTTTGGTCCACGGTCAAGGCATCTCGGTCAGAAGCACATGACGCTGGAAGGAATCCAAGTACTGATCGGCATTGCCCTGATTGCACAGTCTTTTCGGTTCTCGGTCTTCGCATAGACTGTGTAAGAGATATGCACACCGTCAACCTCAAGCTCAGTTGGCCTTGTGGATGTGTAATTTCTCGGCGCCCTCCCGGTGGCAAAGATGGCACGGATTTGGTTGCACCCTGCTTTCTTGGCCCACTCCACACCCGTTTTTGCTGTGAAATTCATGAACTGCTCAACCTCCTTCCAGTCTTGCGCTGTGGAATCCATTTCTGGGTATTTACATTGCAACAAAATCATTGTACCACCATCAACCCCGATGGCGTCCACACCTGCCTCGTTCTGTTTCTTTGCAAGGCAGACGCAAGACTTCTTCTCTCTCACGAATGTCGTCGCTACAGTGTTAGGATCACGTGGCGAATCGTAGGGGAAGTCTTTCATTTCGATGGCAATCCGAATGGCGCAGAGAGCCTCGAATGCCTTCGTTCTCCACCTGCTCTTTGCTGGAGTGTTGCCAGTCCACCGCAGGTTCTCAAAACGCCCTGGTCGATCAAGCACCTCCAGCAGGTTCAACAAGCATGGGTATGGGACTGAAACGCGATACCTACCATCGTCGTCCTCAAGGAAGAGTAGACCCTTCTGAGAGTACCTTCGAATCTTGTCTTCGAGGACGACCTGTTGCAAAAGGATCGCCTTGAGCAGTGAAATGCATTCTTGCTTGGACATGCCCATTGCTTTGACGGATTTTCGGTGAAGATCAAGACGACTGCATGTGATCAGTGGACCAAGTCCACCACTCTTCCGCCCCATGAATTTACGCATCTCCACCAGCAACGCGGCGTGACCACCACAGGCGCTAATCGCAAGCAGGGAGTCCAGGTCCGTAACATTGATGCCTCAGGGAAACACGCATGCATCATGCAGTGGCATGGACATGTCATCGAACAGCAGATTTGTCCCCTCACCAGCCTTGAAAGAACTTTAACGACTCCGCGAAACTGAAGGGACCCAGATTCATGCGCTTGAGCGGTATTGTAGTTGTCTCTGGATCCCATATCACCGGCGAAGTATGGGTAATGACGGGCACCACCAATCCCAGCGGCCTCTGCCCACAGTTGTAGTCAGCCAAGTTGTTCACAAACTCTTTGAGATTCTTGTCAGTGAAGCCAAGGCGTGTCTCCTTCAATAGCATGGCGAGCTCATCCAAATGAACGACAAGGATGCGAGTGTCTGCCTCTGGGGCACTTTCAAAAAGGGCATCCAGCACGTCCGGTGTTGTTAATCCCCTGAGCCAGGCTGCAAAATGACGGACGGCGTCTGGCGAGCATTGTAGGAGTCCCCGAGCAAAAAGAAGACAGGCCATGGTTTGTTGGTCGGAGAAATTCTGAGTACTGAGAAGATGAACTGCTTCGGTGCGATCAGCATCGCCGCCGCCAGAACCGCCATTAAAGTTCAGCCCCACACGAAGTATAGCACAGTCGGGGAGTTCTGCTTTCAGCAACCGCTCAACATGGAAGCCCCAACGCGTTTTGCCAGCACCGCTCATGGTGGCGTATTCCAGCAGCGGACTGTCAGCTTTGTTCAACCGCCTGCTGGTTTTGAAGTGCTCCAACATCGTGCTGACTTCCGAAAGAAATGCTTTGGATGTGTCCTCGTGGTTCACATAGTCTGCATCATTTGGCTCCGCGTGGAGGTTGCGAGACAACAGTTGTTGCAGCCGGTCTTTGATGGCCAGCAGGTCAGAAGCCGAGTGCCCAGTTGAGTCGGGGATGGCCAACAGGTCCTGGCCATGCACAAGGGATTGACAATCACAACAAACCGAACATCGGCAAGGAGGGAGAAAACCGACTAGCAGGTTCCTACCCTGTTTCATGTTTTCGCGAACATGCTGGCCGTTCATAACAGACCAAAGAGAAGCATTGGACAAATCAAGACAGACAACAACACCGACGAAACTGCGACAGCAGGGCGGTCAAGTAATCTGAGCCTCATACGCAAAAGCGACTGCAGCCCGAGAGCCAGACCCTCTCACCTCGATCCTAACTGCAAGCATTCAGAACAAACGCAGGGTTCAAAAAGCAGGAACAGAAACCAGATTTGTGTGAAACCTTTGCCTGAGCCACAGAGGTGACTTCCTCTCGGCAAAACACGAGGTGCAACCAGATTTGCGTATAACCTTTGCCTGAGACACGAAGGTGCCTTCCACTCGAAAACAACAACACGAGGTGCAACCAGATTCGCGTGAAACCTGAAGCAGCCAAGAGCCCTCTGCTCCGAAAAGCGCTGAGAGGAAGAAATCACCCAAAAAGCAACAACGGTGGACCGCACGAAAACGCACGACGACCAAGAGCCCCGGGCAGGCAGGAGTGCTACAAGCCAAAGGCAACATGCCCCCGGCCGGCACTCGTCTTGCCAGAACCCCACTGCTCTTCAAGGTGCGCGCGCTAAAGGCAAGCACTAAGAACCCAGGTTGACTCCCTTGACCCCCCCTCACGGACACAGTAACCTGAAAGTCGAGCCTCAAACAAAAACAACCGCAACCTGGAGAGCGCAAAGCGAGCGGAAAACAGGCTGACCCCTCCCCCACCTCGAGCCTAGGATTGACACCCCGTTCTGAAGCATCGGCATAACAGGAAGAGCATCCAGATTTGATTGAACCTACAGCAGCCAATTGCTCCGAAAGCCCTCGCCCTCCCCAAGTGCTGCAAGCCAACACAGTGAAGCGCAAAACGTTGGCTAGTGCAAAAGCCGAGCATCGACACAAGCACACATGAAGCTTCACCTGGTGCCCTGTGACCTGCTGCCCTGCAAAACGCTGGCGTCTCGGGCCCTGCGCGACCCCGACAAATCAAGAAAGACAACAACACCGACAGTGACAGCAGGGTGGCCAAGCACACAAGCACAAATACAGTAACCTGAACCTCATACGCAAAAACAACTGCAGCCTGAGAGCAACGCAGACCCTCACCTCTAGCCTCACTGCCAGCACCAACACCCGGTAAAACACGAAGGACAACCAGACTTGCGTGAAACCTGAAGCAGCCAAGACCCTGCTCCGAAAGCCCCTCCCACTCCCCGAAGTGCTGCAAGCCAACACAGTGCAGACAGCTTAACCACAAGGAGATCTTGAGAGGAAAGCATTACCCCAACAAGCAACAACGGTGGACCGCACGAAAACGCACGACGACCAAGAGCCCCGGACATGCAGGAGTGCGACAAACCAAAGACAAGCGCTACAAACCAAAGGCGACATGCCCACGCAGAAGCTCCCGGCCGGCCCTCGTCTTGCCGGAACCCCACTGCTCTTCAAGGTCCGCGTGCTAAAAGCAAGCACTTAGAACGTAGGGTTGACTCCCCTTGACCCCCCCCCTTACGGACACAGTAACCTGAAAGTCGAGCCTCAAACAAAAACAACCGCAACCTGGAGAGCGAGGGCAAAGCGAGCGCAAAGCAGGCTGACCCCTCCCCCACCTCGAGCCTAGGACTGACACCCCGTTCTGAAGCGTCGGCAAAACACGAAGGGCAACCAGATTTGCCTGAACCTGAAGCAGCCAAGAGCCCCTCCCGCTCCCGAAGTGCTGCAAGCCAACACAGTGAAGCTTAACGACGAGCTGACCCTTGCTGAGAGGAGAGCACAAACGCGACAGCAACAACCGCACATGCAGAATCGCGCAAGCCCCCCGCCCCACCTCGAGCCTCGGACTGACACCCTCGGCAAAACACGACTGGCATGAAACCTAAACCAGCGAAGAGCCCCTCCCGCTCCCCGAAGTGCTGCAAGCCAACACAGTGAAGCTTAACGACGAGCTGACCCTTGCTGAGAGGAGCAAACAGCAAAAACGGTGGACCGCACGAAAACGCACGACGACCAAGAGCCCCGGGCAGGCAGGAGTGCTACAAGCCAAAGGCAACATGCCCACGCAGAAGCCCCCAGCCTGCACTAGTCTTGCCGGAACCCCACTGCTCTTCAAAGTCCGTGTGCTAAAGGCACCCAGGGTTGACTCCCTTGACCCCCCGTCACGGACACAGTAACCTGAAAGTCGAGCCTCAAACGAAAGCAACCGCAACCTGGCGAGCGCAAAGCGAGCGCAAAACAGGCTGACCCCCCCACCTCGAGCCTAGAACTGACACCCCGTTCTGAAGCATCGGCAAAACACGAGGAGCAACTAGATGTGCATGAACCTGAAGCAGCCAAGAGCCCCTCCCGCTCCCCGAAGGGCTGCAAACCACACAGTGAAGCTTACGACGAGCAGAATCCTTGCTGAGAGGAGAGCATGACCCCAAAAAGCAGCAACGGTGGACCGCACGAAAAGCACGACGACCAAGAGCCCCGGACATGCAAGAGTGCTGCAAGCTAAAGGCATGCCCACGCAGAAGCCCCCGGCCTGCACTCGTCTTGCCGGAACCCCAGTGCTCTTCAAGGTCCGCGTGCTAAAGGCAGGCACTAAGAACCCAGGTCCCTTGACCCCCCCCTCACGGACACCTGAAAGTCGAGCCTCAAACAAAAACAACCGCAACCTGGAGAGCACAAAGCGAGCGCAAAACAGGCTGACCCCTCAACCTCGAGCCTAGGACTGACACCCCGTTCTGAAGCCTCAGCAAAGCACACAAAGGGCAACCAGATTTGCATGAACCTGAAGCAGCCAAGAGCCCCTCCCGCTCCCCCCGCTGTAATCCTTGCTGAGAGGAGAGCATGACCCCAAAAAGCAAAAACGGCACGACGACCATGCGGGAGTGCAAATCAAATGCAACAGCAACAACTGCACCCGCAGAAGCCCCGGCCTGCACTCGTCCTGCCTGGACGCTTGCTTTGGCCGCCTCCTTGGCCGCCTCCTTGACCTTCTCTACCTCCTGCTTGGCCGTCTCCACCTTTCTTTCGGCCTTCTCTACCTTTTCTTCGGCCTTCTCTAGTTTCGCCTCGACCTCCTTGGCCTTTTCGCTGCTGCTGTCTTTCAATCCCAGCAGCTGATCTTGCAGGTATGCGGCCAGGGCTTCTGCCCTTTCCAGCCCTCTCAGGGCCACATCTCGCTGTCGTTTTGCCGCATCCAGATCCTGCCAAGTGCAGGGGTGCCAAGAGCCCGCTCAGACGCAGCCCACAACAAGAAAGGCAAGCAAGCAACAACACCCTCGGAGGCACAGCCTGCTTGGCATCTTCGACCGGGTCAGCGGTCTGTGCTGAGGCAGCCTGCATAAGCAACCCCTCAAGCTCATCGGAATTCGTCTGAAGCTCCCTGGCCGCACCACACCGAAAGGACAGAAACCACTTAAGCAAGAGACACCGCAAAGCGCCTCATCCACTGTCTTGTCCTCGGCCTGCAGCAAAGGGCACAGTCTCAAGAAAATGCCAGTGTCAGCGAGCCTTCACGGAGCCCGCCTCATCGAAGCTTGCTTTGGCCTGCAGGAGCCACACAGAACTGCGAAGCCCTCACCATCAAGAACAGGCTCATGAAAGTGCATCGGCCGTCGCCTCCTCCACATCATCCTTTCCTTTGGGGGCCTCCCAACATGGACTGATCCCGAAAAGACGTACATGTGCTGCTGGCAGGACCGTTTCATGCAAGCATGAGATAATCGCAATCAATCCCTCAAGCTCCTCGAAATTCGTCTGATGCTCCCGCCGAGGCGCTTTCGACGCGAAATCCGAACGCACACACACACACACACACACACACCAAAAGCACAAACCGCTCTCGCCTTGGTTTCGTTGTCATCTTCACGAGACCCCTGGTCAGAAAATGACACACTCGGGCAGGAGCGAAGGAAACGCCATCAGAACAGAACAAGGAACGCCACGCCGAAACGACAAAACCCTTTTCGCCTTGACGTCTTCATGGTCTTCGGCCTCACCACCATCCAAAGTGCCATCAGCCTCAGCTCTGCAGGACATATAAGCTTAACACTGAACTTCTCTCGGTCTCGGCTTCCCGCCTCAGCCCTGCGTGCAACGAGCAAGTTGCGTGCCCAAATTCCCGGAGGAACCGACCTCGCTCTGGCTTGCGGATCTTCGGCACTCCATGCCATATACCACAACCCACCTTGGAAGGGGCACGGCCCCCGGTCCAAGCAAAGCCCGCGCTGTCTGCTTTGCTCGCCTGAAGCTGCTCGGGAACACTTCTAACACTGTTCAAATCTCTGGTCTTAGGCTCTGGCAAACACAGCAGGAACAGCACCAGTAGCACCACCACGCGCCCGACCTTGCGCGATGTTGCTGGAGGCCTGCTCATGGCGGCAATCGTCCTAGCTGTCCTCTGGCTCGAGCAAAAGCACTGCAATCTGCATGAACGAATGATCGAGTTCCACCTGTTTCAGTCACCGGCCAAGTTTTTAGTTTACCAACTGCAATTCAACATGCGCAGCAGTTGCAAGTGTGGCCAGGTGTGCACAAGCAACTGCTGCAAGATGCCTCGGTCGGGGTTCTCAGCAGTGATCGGGCCTTGCGGCGACACGGCACACTCCCCCAAAGCCCATGAAATGTGAAACCTTGCCACCCTGAAAGGCCCGTGAAATGTGAAACCCTGGCCCCAGTCTCAGGGTGGGAGGGCCTGGTGGGGGTGGGAGGGCCTGGTGGGCAGTGAAGGGCCTGCAATCTTTCGAGCACCCCGATCAGCGTGAACCCCGTGACCCCGTCACTTCCCCACAAACCCCGTGACCCCGTGACCCCGTAACCGCCGCGTAACCGCCCCGTCAGCCCCGTGACCCCGTGACCTCGTGACCCCGTCACCCCGTGACCCCGTGAGCGCCGTGACCCGTAACCCCGTGATTGAGCACCGTGACCACGTGACCCCGTGACCCCTGACCACGTCACCCCCCCCCAAAAAAAGCGCCGTGACCCCGTGACCCCGCAAGCGCCGGAAGCGCCGTGAGCCCGTGACCCCGTGACGCGCCGTGACCCCGTGACCCCGTCACCCCCCCGAAAGCGCCGTGACACCGTGACCGCCCTGTAAGCGCCGTGACCCCGTGACCCCGTCAACCCCCCGTAAGCCCCGTGACCCCAGTAACCTCCGTGAGCCCGTGACCCCGTGACCCCCGTGACCCCGTCACCCCCCGCACGCCGCCGTGACGCCGTGACCCCGTGACCCCGTGACCTCGTGACCCCGTGACCCCGTGACCCCTGTGACCCGCCGCGTGGCCTGCGTGACCCCCGTGACCCCGTGACCCCCCCGTCGCCCTCACGAAAACCCTCATGTGGGGTCACGCCGTCACGCTCCCAGTCCCGACCCAAAAGGGGTCACGGGGTCACGCTCCCAGTCCCGACTCAAAGGGGTCACGGGGTCACGGGGTCACGCTCCCAGTCCCGACCCAAAAAGGGGTCACGGGGTCACGCTCCCAGTCCCGACCCAAAAGGGGTCACGGGGTCACGGGGTCACGCTCCCAGTCCCGACCCAAAAGGGGTCACGGGGTCACGGGGTCACGCCTCCCAGTCCCGACCCAAAAAGGGGTCACGGGGTCACGCCTCCCAGTCCCGAGTCCCGACGCAAAAAGGGGTCACGGAGAGAAAAGGGTCGGGGGTCTTGGGGAAGGAAGGGACGCAGCACTCCTAGAGTACACAGCCGCGCAGAACACGGCCTCGAAGCACTCAGAAACCCTTCACTAACCCCACCTCTGCTGGAAGCTGTCGAAGAAGCCGAAGGTCACGAAGCGCACCTGGTCGCAGGATAGGGGCCCGGGGTTCCCGGGACGGGAGGGGAGGCGCACAACACTCTAGGTTAGAGGTGGGCGACAGCGCAGGGCACTCCTGACACCTACTGCAGCAGACACCTCGCAGCCTCAGACCCCTTTGCCTGCAACCTCCAAAAAACCCTGAAGCCTCTGCGCACCCGGCGTTCGGACACTGTGTCAGGGCTTGCGTGCTTGCTGTCTTCGCTCGGTGCGTCTTGCCAGGTCCTTTTGCTAGCAAAAATCATCAAAAAAATCCAAAAAACATGCCAAAAACATGCGAAAATCAAGCAAACATGCAAAAGACAAAAAGCCAGAGTTTTTAGGGTTTAGGACAGGGTTTAAGGGGAATGTTTGTTTAGGCCTGCTCGCTCCAGAGCAGTGACTAAGCCTGCTCGCTCCAGAGCAGTGACTAAGCCTGCTCGCTCCAGAGCAGTGAAACATGAAAGAAAACTCGTACCAAACGAAAACACGCTTAGGGTTTAGGGGTTAGGGAGTATAGGGTTTAGGGAGGGCTTGAGCCGAACCTGTACACAAGAGTTGAGCCAAAAACTGTACAAGCCGCTGTACAACGGGGAGGCTTGAGCCAACAACTGTACAACAAGACTCGTCCGGCGAAGGGGCCCGCTCGGGCGGCGACCTTTTTTCCGGGCGGGTTGTTCAAAAGTCATGAGCTGGGCTCAGCAACGACAAGCCATCAAACTAGCAGCTGAGGCCGGGGTCAGGGCGAGGACCTCGGCGGCAGGCTCAGAAACCCTTCCTTTGAAACACCACCACCTCCGCTACGCGATGCTCAGCCGCCCCAACGGCGAGCTGACGAGAGCCGGCCAGTACTACTACCAACTGATCGGCCGGCCACCCCCCAGCCGGCAGTACGACCGCAACCAGCCCCTCATCTGAAGAAAGAAGGGGGCCCTCACCCCAGGGTGGGGGCCCCCCGGGGGGCCCCCACCCTGGGGTGAGGCCCCCCCCCCCCCTGAAATGTAACCTGGACGTGCATCCTCTCGCTAGGCGTACAGGAACAGGGTTCCCGGGACGGGAGGGGAGGCGCACAACACTCTAGGTTACAGGTGGGCGACAGCACAGGGCACTCCTGACGCCTACTGCAGCAGACACCTCGCAGCCTCAGATCCCCTTGCCTTCAACCTCCAAGGAACCCTGAAGCCTCTGTGTGCCCGGCGTTCGGACACTACCTCTCTGTGTCAAGTCTTGTGTGTTTGCTGTTGTCTTGCTTAGCTACCTGTTCCATGCCTTCTCAAGCAACAAAAGGTGCTGTTGTCTGCTGCTATTGCCTGCTGCGCATTGTTCGAGGGAGCGAGCACAGACAAGCACTCTAACAAAAATCAAACGTGTCAAAATCATGTGAAAAAATCATGACAAGCACTCTAGCAAAAATCAAACGTGTCAAAATCATGTCAAAAACTCCATGACAAAAACTCATGCAAAACCCAAATACCGGCCAAGATCTCGTGCAAAACGTTAAAAAACTGCCGGTTTAGGGAGGGTTTGAGCCGACCCTGTCCGCGAGGGCCCCAACGACTACATCATGCTCCGGGGCGGCGCCAAGAAGCTGCTCCGCAGCCTCCAGCCCAACGGGAACTACCACTTGACCAAGCTCGGGAAAAGCTTCTTCAAGGACAAGTGGGTGGACTGGGTGGTGCACGTGCCCGTCATCATCCGCGGCGTCCGGCGAAACGGCCGGAACCGCGGCATGCCCTACGAGCGCACGAAGCGCCTGCCCGTCAGCGACCTCAACGTCGCCCTGTCCCGGCAGAGCGAGGGGCTCTCGGACTTCGACGCAATCACCGGCATCGGGAGCAAGTGGCGGGAGCAAGGCATCACCCCCCGAGAGATCCGATCGTTCTGCGTCTGGCGCTCGGCCCCGATGTTCTACGTGGACTGCCAGGGCCGCCTGCTGGACAAGTACGAGCCTTCCGTGAAGGAGCAGCGGGCCGTGGCCTTCACGAGCTGGAACGGCCACGCCTTCTTCTACAAATCCGCCCGCACCGTCGCGAAGTGCGAGCCGATCGATCGGGGACCGGGCCCAGGCCAAATACCGGGGCGAGAGGAAGCCAGGCGAAACGCCGGAGTTCAAGGACTGGCGGGAGTGGGAGGGCGAGGTCGCCAGCGGCCACTTCTACGCCGAGGACCTGGAGCAGGTCCGGAGGGAGCTCCTGGCCGAGGGGCACTGCCCCAAGGTGGTCATGCGGAGCATGAGCGAGTGGCGGTGCCTGCGGCTCCGCGTGCGGGGTGGCGGGGACTGCGTCATCTGCGCCTTCCACGAGGACCTGGAGGTGCTGCAGGCCTGGATGCAGGACCACCAGTGCAAGCTCTGCGCGGCGCCCATCACCGCGGCGACGTGCGAGCTGGACCACATCGTCCCCGTGCACCAGTCCTTCTCCGCGCAGGCCCAGAACTTGCAGGCCCTGTGCCTCGAGTGCCACCGGAACAAAACGGCCCTGGAGCACTCGCACGCCACGACGCTGGAGTCCCGCTTCAGCCGGCGGGCTTACGAGGCCTACGTGGAATCGCCCCGGCTGCCCCCGCTGGTCTTCAAGCTCAACAGCCACAAGCCGGACCGCATCTGCCACGGAATAGACGTGGTCCGGTGCCGCAAGAACGCCCTGCCCCACCCCAGGTTCCCGGCACCCATCTTCTGCCCCAAGGACAACATGGAGCAAGCCCGCGAGGGGCACCTGGCCGACCTGACCTATACGTGAAGCTCCCGGAGGACGGGCGTTGGGCAACCTTCCCGCGGCTCCCCTGCGTGGGCGAAGGCTGGTACGCCAAGCCCGCGGTGGCCTACATGCTCGAAAGGGGCATCGCCACCTGGAACGACCTGGCGTGGAGCCTGGACGCCACGGCGCACGTGGACCAGGAGTCCGTGACCCAGGCCCTGCAGCAGATGGAGGCGGCCTGGCCGGAGGGAGAGGAGCACTACGCGAAGCTGTCGGTGAACGCTCTGATCGGGCTCTGGGCGCGCAACATGGACCTCATCTACACCATGCGCACCAGCAACCACCAGTTCGACGGCTCCGGCTGCCAGCACCGGGAGCTGTTCCTGGACGCCGCGGGCGGGATGCACTGGGACCACATCTACGTGACCCAGCTGCTGTCCAACCGGAGCTGCACGACTTCGTGATGGCCTCGGAGTACGTCGCGGTCTGCCGCATCCGGGACGCGCTCGCAACCGTGCCGTCGAGGTACCTGAAGGCCGTGAAGACGGACTGCGTCGTCTTCCAGGACCTGCCCAAAAAGTTCCAGGGCCTCGTGGACGGCCTGGTCCGCCAAAAACACCCCGACGGCACGCCCGTGTACCGGTGCGAGGAGGTCAAGGGCCTCGAGGGCCAGTACCGGAACCCCCGAATCGAGGCCAAGTGTCCTTATTGCAGCACGGCGAACTGGAGGGTCGCGGGGGACCCCGTGCTCCACTGCCTCGAAGGCGAAGGCCTTCTGCTGACGGGCTTCCCGGGCACGGGGAAAACCTACCTGGCGCGCCAGATCGTGACCGCCCTCCGGGAAGAAGGGTACAAGGTCAAGATCATCACGAAGACCCACTCCTCCGTGCAGAACTTCGGCATGCAGGCGGAGACGGCCGACCACTGGGTGCGGAGCACCGTCCGGAACGGGTACTGCAACATCGACTGGCTGGTGGCGGAAGAGATCACGCAGCTGGACACGGGGCTGTGGAACGACTGCGTCTCCATGAACCGGAAAATCAAGTTCCTGCTGCTCGGCGACTTCCGCCAGTTCCCCGCCATCATGGACAACTTCGCAGGCGCCCCGGTGCTGCGGGAGCTCAAGCACTGCCAGCTGCTCCACGACCTCACCGGCGGCTGGCACCACGAGCTCACGGAGAACATGAGGAGCGACTCGGGCATTTTTGGCTTCCTGACCTGGCTCCGCGTCGACGAGCCCCGGGAGCAGTCCCTGGCCGAGGCAATTGAGGCGGCCCGCCGCGGCAAGGCGAGGCGGACGTCAGCCTGGTCATCTCCCACGCCCGCCGCATCCGAATCAACGCCCGCGACAACCGCCGCCTGGCCCCTCCGGAAGCTGTCACGATCGAGTTCACCGGCACTGGCCCGGCGACCACCAACATGCCGCAGACCATGCGGCGGGCCTGAAGCTCATCGGGGCCGGCGGCCGCGTCGCCAAGGGCATCTACGTGCACGTGACCGAGGTGTTGGACGGCGGCGAATCCTTCACCCACGCCGCCCTCCTGAAGCACACCCGGCTGTGCCACGCCATCACCTACGCCTCCTGCCAGGGCCTGACGCTCGAGGGGCGGGTCTTCCTGTGCGACACCGAGAGCCCGCACTTCAACCTCAGGCACCTCTACGTCGGCACTAGCCGGGCCACGAGCAGCGAGCTCCTGAGCGTGCTCTAGAAGGGGCAAACCGGACCGGCGGCCTCGTAGGCTTTGAGCTGCAGATCGGTCACCTCGAGCAGTAGGCCGCACTGGTTGGACATCACCCACACCTGGCGCTGCTCGCACCGCACCCTGCACTCCCTGCCGGCGAGGTCGCCGGGCTCCGCCAGCTCCTCCTGGTTGGGCCCCCAGATGCGGACTCGCCCCCAGTCCATCTTCAGCTTGAGGTACGAGCCGCCCCGCGGGCTCGTCTTCAGGCACGATTGGAAGCGGTCCTTCACGTCCGTCTCGGTCAGAAACTTCGGCTCAGAAAGCGACAGCGCCGTCAAGGCCCTGACGAGGCGCTGCTCGATCTCCTGGAGCTGCGCCTTGGAGGCCTCGTCGGGCTCCAGGCACAGACCCACGCGCTTGGCACTCGGGTCGTTGAAGGCGGCCGGGTGCCAGATGATCTTCTGCCACTCCGCCGACTGCCACACCGGCGGACCGCCGTTCCGGCGCAGGGGGACGTACTTGCCGCCCTTCGCATTGATCGTCAGATCGCCGAGCTGAATTGCCGATTCGCAGGTGGCTTGCTTTTGCGGCTCCATGCTGCTCCTTTATACATGTAACATAAAAAATGCCGTCGCCCGAACGAATCTGCGCGGCCGTCGCCCTGGCGGGCGTCTTTGTCGGCCTGTGGCTTTTGTCATCGCCACACGAAAATGCGTCTGTTGGAGTTGTTCAGCGGCACCAAGTCGGTGGGCCGTGCCTTCGAGGCCCTTGGTTGGGAGGTAACGAGTGTTGACACGGACTCGACGACTCGGCCCACCATCTGCGCCGACATTCAGGAGTGGGACTACAGGACCTACCCGCCCGAACACTTCGATTTTGTCTGGGCCTCCCCCGTCTGCACGGAGTTCTCCAGGGCTCTGACCCGACGACCCCGACGGCTGGAGGACGGCGACCGGCTGGTCCTGAAGACCATCGAGATCATCGGGTACCTCCG
Organism: Symbiodinium sp. CCMP2592; assembly: GCA_905221615.1. Taxonomy (NCBI): domain Eukaryota; class Dinophyceae; order Suessiales; family Symbiodiniaceae; genus Symbiodinium; species Symbiodinium sp. CCMP2592. The sequence continues at coordinate 336,592 of CAJNDT010000006.1, forward strand.
ACCTCGGTGGTGGGCCGTGGAGAACCCGCAAACGGGCCTGCTCAAAAGTCGGCCCTACATGCAGGCGCTGCCTTACGACGACGTGTCCTACTGCATGTACGGCTTTCGGTACCAGAAAACCACCCGAATCTGGAACAACCTGCCTTGGGTTCCCAGCCAAGCGGTCTGCTCCAAGCACGGCCGCTGCGAAGCTTTCCGGGACGGCCGGCACCCCGAAACCGCCCAGAGGCAGGGCAGCCGGCACTGACCCGGCCAGACCCGGGACCAGCTGTACTCCCTGCCGCCCCGACTTTGCCAGGAGATCGCGGAGAGCCTGTAAATGGGAAAGGTGAAGCTCTTCCCGACCGCCGAGTACACCTCAAAACAGCCTCGCGACCCGATCGTCCCCCGCGTGCCGTGCACGGGCATCTTCCTCGGGCCCTCGAAATCGGGGAAGACGGTGGCTCTGATCTCAGCCATCCTGGACCAGTACCGCACGGCCAGCGGTGAATCCGTTTTTGAAAGAGTGATTATCATGTCTCCGAGCATTGACATCGACGATGCCTGGAAGCCCGTCAAGCATTTCATCGAGCACGACATGGGCGTCAACACGGACCGGGAGCAGGTTTATTTCGACAAGTGGGACGAGGCGGCCCTGCGCACCATCATCCAGCAGCAGAAGAAGATCACCCGAACCACGAAGGAGCTGGGCTTCAAGAAGCTCTACCAGATCCTGATCGTGATCGACGACTTCGCGGACCAACCGGAGCTCGCTCATCAGCGCCGCCGTGCCGGTGAACATGCAGTTCATGTGCGTCTGGCGCCTCCGCAACCAGCTCGAGCTGGAAGCCGTCCTGGAGGAGCTCACGGCCCTGCTGCCGAAAAAGGAGCTGCAGGCCATCTACGAAGAAGCGACGAGGGAGCCCTACAGCTTCCTCTTCATCCACTACCTGAAGCCCCGAGCCGAAATGTTCTACAAGCGCTGGGAGGAACGCTTCGTGATCGAAAATGGGGACGATCCTGAGCCAAGTGGTGGGCAAACTGCTGGGGGGCAGCCCGCTGTGCGAGAGCGAGTGCCACAACATCAGGTGCTGCAGCAGCAGCGGCGTGTATGACCCGCGGCGGCTGCCCTACCCGGAGCGGGCGCGGCAGATCAGCAACGAGTCCGACGCCTCGACGGCGCGGAGCTTCTGGCGACGTAAGAAAAGGATGTCGACAACGATCTATGTCGATAGTCGCAAGAGAACCGCCGGGGACGACTCCAGCTTCGAATTTGACATCGGGGAGACCCTCCACCTGCAAACGGGAGCCAAGCTCTCCGTCTTCAAGTTCAGGGTGGCGGATGCCTTTCTCTCCACGGATCGGGGACAGTACTTGTACTGGATCGACGAAGCGCTGCAAACCCTCAACTGGGCGGTGCTCCCCATCGGGGCCTACACGGGGTCGCGACTGGCCGCCTGGATCAGCAGCAACTTCGCGAGCGCCACCTATGTGGAGCAGACGAATGAAATAGGCGTGGCCTACGACGGCAACCGCCGCATTTTGAACGACCAGCAGATCCGGAGCCTCTTCCCCGGCACCGGTTCTTATCCCGCCGGCGCCACGCCCAGCCGCCCGCTCTCCATCAACCACTTGCTAGGCCCCAGCTTCATCGATGGGGCGCTGCAGATCTTCACCTTTGTCACCATGAATCCCTACAGCGAGCTATTCCTGCGCTGCGCCACCTTGGCCACCGGGGCGGATATCAAGGGGCCTCTGGGCAATGATATCCTTTGCAAATGCATTATTAACGCTGGCCTTGGTTTTGTGATGTCCACCCGAACAGACGAGGGCCATTTCGTGAAACTCCACGGGCCCATTACCCTGCGCACCCTGCGGTTTAAATTGACAGACGTCGACGGCAACACGGTTAATACCCGCGGGACCAGCGTTTCTTTTGCGATTTTTCTGGATTACGAGAATTAATATGTTTAATCTAGGAAATGGCCGAGAATGCGGAACCCCCCGTGGCTCTGGAGCCTCTGGCTGAGCCTGCGCCAGAGCCTGCGGCAGCTGCAGAGCAGCCTCCTCCGCAACCCGTGCCGGAGCCGCCGATCCCCGCCGAGCCCCCAGCCCCAAAGTGCCGAGGCCTCCCGCCCGGCTCCAAAAACAAACCGAAGCCGCCGAGGACGGTGCCCGCCGAAGAGGCCGTCCCAGCACAAGCTCCCGAGCGTGCTGCCCCCGATCCTCCTCCAACGCGAGCAGTTCCTCTGCCGAGGGCTCAGCCCGAGCCCCCCGCGGAGCCCGTCAGGATGACGCCTGCGCAAGAGCGTGCCCTAAGGTACATGCAGCGCCAGGACTGGTACATGGAGCTGCTCGCACGAAACACTCACGAACTGTAAAAGGATGATGCCCCTCGAGAGGCGCAACGAACCGCAAATGCTGCGGCAGTTCAGCCGGATGTATCCCAGCTATAACCTCAATCCCCTGCTGCGCCGGCGGCACCAGCAGCTGGTCGAGGCGCAGGCCTTCTTTCTTTATTTCTCCAACAATCATTCCAACAGATATTCCCACGAAAAGGGGAAAATGTGAATATGTGAAATTGAATCCGAAATATATTGAATATGAAGTTGCAGTCACTCGCACAACCCTTGCTTCATTTTACTCTAGAGCGCGGGGACTTCAGAGCACGTCAGCGGTGCATGCACAAACACAAAGGCAGTACACGATGAAGGGCTCTGCATCGTGAAACAACAAGGGTCGCACACCTCGTCGTCACACAACAAACAGAGCTCTCCTCATCACCCGGGCGGGTGGGCGGGGCAAAATTTTGCCGGCACTCCCTCCTTGAGAGAGTAGTTGCTGCACGTTCGAGCAGTTCACAAAATTTTGCAACCACCAGGAAATAAAACATGTGTGAAAATCGTGAGACCACAATGCCAAGACAATGTGAGAAAATCTGTCTGCGCGCCCGACATGAGAAATGTACGTGCGCGCGTGAAATGATGTGGCGAAATAAGGTGTTCGCCAGGCAAGCTGGAGATAGCACTTATTTCTCCAACAATCATTCCAACAGATATTCCCACGAAAAGGGGAAAATGTGAATATGTGAAATTGAATCCGAAATATATTGAATATGAAGTTGCAGTCACTCGCACAACCCTTGCTTCATTTTACTCTAGAGCGCGGGGACTTCAGAGCACGTCAGCGGTGCATGCACAAACACAAAGGCAGTACACGATGAAGGGCTCTGCATCGTGAAACAACAAGGGTCGCACACCTCGTCGTCACACAACAAACAGAGCTCTCCTCATCACCCACCGCCGACTGAGAGCTCTGGCAAGAAGCACTGCAAAGCGAGACTGATGGACTGCAAATCAATCTCGTCGCGGCGAACACCCGCCAAGTGACTACAATCATCACGCGAGGGGCCATCAGCAATGTTCGCAGCACTGCTCACCCTTGCGAACCATGGGAACGAGGAGGCACGTTCCTCCCAATCACTCAACCATTCCGACAGGGCTGAGAAGTGCACGCAAGGAGATTTGCCAGCAATGAACGCAGACTTGGCTGCTTCATTATCGACGAAGCAAACGGCCTCAGAGCCTTGCACAAGGCTGTTCCACACGTGCAGCGCGACCACTACTGCCAAGCCTTCAAGAAAGTAGATGGGGCTCTGAACATCGCCAAACCTGAGGCCCTCAAGTGCATCGTCGTTAAACAAGCAACTGAAGAACCTAATGGGCTTCCCATCAGGTGCAACCAGTACCCCTCCTAACCCACAACTGTTCGTTTGGCCATCACCGTAGGCCGCATCAGTGAAGATGAACCAAGCGTTCTCACGTCTCGCGGATATTACCCTAGGGGGAGCACCTACAACCCTATCCTTAAGGAAAGTGAGGGCTGCCTGCAAGTCGGGATCCATGGCGGACCCCCCAATGAAATCTGCGCGCCGCGACAAAAGCTGCATGAACCTGCCGCTTCGTCGCCCATGGATCTGACCCTCAACGAACTGCAACCTCCCCCTCAGCGATGTGAGCTCATGTTGCTCCACCCACTCGAGACCGAGTAAGCGCGTGATGGTCTCGTCAAGTTCGGCCTTTCGCTCGGGGGTGTTCTCCACCACGAAGACTCTCTCGGACTGAAAGCAAATTTTGACTCCAAGAGCTCTCGCAAAGTAATCAAAATCGGATTCTTTGTCCCGTGCCACGGTCCATCCAAGCAAGTCCCAAAAGCAATTGAGAACCATGTCAAGGTGTTTCGTGGACGACGCCTCGTTGAGGACGATAAAGTCGTCGTAAAACACCGTCCAGTGGATCAACAACAGAGCGCACCCTAAGTGCCACAATCCCATCGTGCTGCGGCAAAATGCCGCGACTGAAGCAGATGATCCGAAGGGCAGCACATGGCAGGCGTAGATGGATGGTTTGCCCGTCTCCGGGTTCGGCACACACAAGAAAGAATCCTGTATGGCGTCAAGGGAAATGCCGAGTTGCTTATACGCTTTATGCAGGTCTATGATTTTAAGTTTTGGCACGCTGGCACGGCCGAACCTCTCACGGACCCTAAGTCTGTAAGCGATGCCCGCACAAACCACATCCAAGCCGTGAGGTTGAATCGACTCGGTGCGGGAAACAGTCGAGTTGATAAAGGATTCCGACAGGTTGTCGATGGGCCTGACTTTGCGCTTCCCACCGGACCGCTGCTCAACTCCGAACCGTCTGCTCAAGGAACAAGTCTCGCTCAGTTGCTCAAGTGGCACGGGCCCTTCGAGCCACCCGCGGTCTACCTCTTCCTTGGTAATGTCGTGAACCTCCTGCGCGAGCTCGGATGAGCACACACGTTCGGTGGCGCGAAGAATGCCTGCACGGACTGCGCTGGCAGCGGCACGCAAACACTCCTTGATCATCGACGCCGGCTCCACAACGGGTTTGAAGAGCCCATCCGACGCAGGAATCGGACCTGTCAAGTCGAAGCCCTCCCCAATTTCGGACGCAATTGAAGAGTCGCCATACCCACATGCGACGAGCATCTCGCCGAAGACCAAAAGCCGCTTTCCCTTGAGGACGGCCTTAAGGTGTTTCGGCATTCTTT